>MEHQ01003140.1:100787-123287 GCA_008828725.1 Saccharina japonica
CCCCCCCCCCCCCCCCTCCTCCGCCTCCCTAGGGCGATACGTATCACACCCGCTTTTCTGGCCCCGCCTCACAACCGGCTCTTAGCAGGATGCAGTTCATCCTCCATGTGACGATTCGACCAACACCGCACGGTGCTTCGAGCTTGGTGCAGTTAGCAATGTCTGCTTGATCGGTTAAAACCCGATGAGCTCGGTCCTGGCATTTGTGGGGATGCTAGGATCTATGGTCGTACGACTACGGCCATGCATGAACATGAGTACACCCCCCTCCCCCCTCGACGACAAATAGCTCATACAACTAAGGCCATGCACACGACATGAATATCCCCCGTCCAGTCCTCGCTCCCTCCCCACGTTGCCCCCCCCCCCCCCCCCCCCCCGCTCTGCCCTTTGTCACGCGCACTGCAGCCATGCCCTGGTTCTGATGCGGTCGATGAAACGTGTGGAGGGAACTGGTACCTCGAGGTGTTCGCCGTAGTACTTCCCGAAAGCTAAGCCCGCAAGTGCTTGCTTTCCGGAAGCTCCTTCGGTAGTTCGGGAGGGGTGTGTGTCCCCCCTGAAATACGAGTCCACCCAGCGACGCTGAATTTGGAGCGCCCCCCCCCCCCTTAATACGGATGCCTCCGCGAAATGATGGAAACCCCGACAGGCATAGTTGCTGCAGCTAACCAGAACGAACGGTGGTGATGATGATGGTGGTAGTGGTGATGGTGATGGCGGTGATAGCTTTCGATCCCGTGTTGACGAGATACATAAGAACATTCCCGGAAAAAGTTACGTGAGGGTGTGACGGGGAGCAGCACCGACCGTTTTCCCGTTGGACGCGGATACGGATGATTTTTTGGAGCGCGTAGCAGTAGTTGTAGTAGTGCATCGCCCGGAAGGTTTTTGGTTCAGCTACCAGAAAGAGAGAGCAGCATAAAACTGGACCATAACACGGGTGGTGGTGGTGGTGGTGGTGGTAGTGGTGATGTCACTACGGATCACCTATCCCGTGTTGTTGGTGAAACACGAAAGCCTCAGAGGTAGTCAGAGGGCGGAGGGGAGGACAACGGGCCGTCCCCGCGCTGCTAGTCGTTGAGACGGGGAGGTTTACGGAAATGCTGAACTTTTGAGATCCACACGTATGTCTATAAGTGGTTGGTGTGCAGGGCATGACGCACGAGTTCGAGCACGAGTGAGTTTCGCCATGGTTTGGATGATTAGTTAAACTCAATACGCGGTGAGACTACAAGCTCGGTAGTTCCTATTCGCTACTCGGCATGTGATACGTTCGTATTTCCTTGATCGGGACGCTGACAATGTTTGCAGGGTCACCGGCATATAACCATACGTATAAGGGAGAGTGTGACAGTAGAAAGGACTATCGGTCAGCACAGCAAGCCGTAGAGTACATCTACCCGTATAGTGCATGCGTCTGTTTATCCCGAGACGGTCAGGCAATGGGTATACGCCCATCTTGATCACCCCTCTCGTCTCCTCTTGTCTGCTGTTATCTTCTCTTGATCTCTTACTCGTACGTAGAACGATACTATTTATCTTTTTCTTCGTTTTGATAGAACTTATTGCAAAATACGCCACAGCTGTGAGTTCGACCAACTGATTTGAGTGGTTGGTACCCAACTTTTGCGAAAATGAGTGACAACATCGGGCCACAACAGGTTGACCACATACAAAAGTGCCTTCTCTTAAGTACAATCTACAGTATTTTTCTCCGTCAAATCAGAAGCGTTGTTCACAGTAAATCCTTGGGGCCACTTCTGCTTCCGATTTCACAGAGACAGAGCCCAGCCACGCATCATCCCCACATGCTATACGATAAAGTGTACCGTATACTGTAATCGAGATAATAAGATAACCTACCCCCTGGGACGAATTTTCGAGCCGATTTTCTCCAAAACGTGCCTTAAGAGGGGCTCACACTAACGAAAATGGTGGCCTTAGGGTTATATCTCAGGAACGGTCTCGAGAAATTTCCATAGACGCATCGCTCGGCATTTACACGTTGTTCCCCATTTTGTTTTACTATCCCATTTATTACCTTCGCCCTTCTTTTATATCTCCTTCCTAGTCGTAACGCAGATCCGGGGTCACTAGGTAGGCTCTTCTTCCTCCTCCCCCACTACGGTTTGTGCCTTGCTTTTTTATCGAAAGAAGACTGCAGCCCTTTCTTCCCTCGTCGACTCGTATCGAATTGCGCCTACCCACTCTACTAGGCACTCTCAGCCAGTTGATTCCGTATTTTTGGTTTTTTTTTGCAAATAAAACTCAAACGTCCGTCCCACGTGAGATTCGAACCCCACAAACCAACTTTTAGTAGCATTCGAGGGTACCACTAGACCATTGTGGCGGCCGATTTCATCGTTAAGAGAAAATCAGCCTCGAAATCTGTCCGAGGGGGTGTGGTAACTTATCACCCGGGTGATACGATACTTGCAAGTACGTCTCTCTGAGGGGCTGCTCCAAATACAGAAAAGCGACTTAAGGCTGGGCCAAAACGACGGTGATGTTGATGGTAATAATAGTGGCAGGCACCGCGGATCACCAGCTGTCCCAAGTTGACGAAAGGCAAGAACCTGTTCATCAAAGCGCATGGCAGTTCAAGGGTCGGGTCAAATCTCGCGGGTCGGATCGGGCCGGGTCGAGTGAATGTGGCCCGATCCGATCCGTGAGAGTTTGAAAACATCCTGACCCGACCCGAGACCGTCGAACGACGTGATCCGATCCCGACCCTGACCCGACCCGGACCCTACCCGACCCGACCCGAGCCCGACCGACCCGACGCTCCGCGCCGACCCGACGCCGGACCCGACCCGACCCCGACCCGACCGACCCGACCCCGACCGGCGACCTGACCGACCGACCCGAACGCCGACCCGACCAGACCCGACCGACCCGACCCCGACCCGACTCGACCGACCGCGACCCGATCCTACCCGACCCGACCCGAACCGAGACCCGACACGACGCCGACCCGACCTCGATCCGACCGACCAGACCCCGACCCGACCGAACCCCGACCCGACGCGCGAACCCGACCCGGACCGACCCGACTCCGCGACCTGACCGCCGACCCAGGACCGACCTCCGGACCGACCCGACACGCGCGACCGGCGACCCGACCCCGACCCGACCCCACCCGACCCGACCCCGACCGACCCAGACCCGACCCGAACCGCGACCTCGACCGCGACCGACCCCCGACCCGACCGATATCGCGACCCGACCCCGACCCGACCCGACCCGACCGACCCGACCCGGATCCCGACCGACAACGACCGACCGCGAACCGGACCCGACCCGCACCGGCGCCGATCCCGACCCGACCTCGACCCGACCGTCGTCGACCCGACCCGACCCGACCCCGCGAACCCGACGCCGACCCGACTCCGACCCGACCCGACCGACCCGATCCCCGGACCCGACCCGACCGACGGACGGCCGACTCCGACCCGACCGGACCCGACCGACCCGACCCGACCCGACCCGACTCGGAGCACCGACCGACGACGACCGACCCACCCGACCCGACGCGCGACTCGACCCGACCTGCGACCGACCGACCGCGACCCGACCCGACCCGAACCCGAGCCGACCCGACCACGACCGCCGACCGACCCACGACCCGACCCGACCCCGACGGCGACGCCGACACCCGACCCGACCCGACCCGACCCGACCCGACCCGACCCGACCCGACCCGACCCGATCCGTGATATCGGAAAGTGTTGACCGGTTGTGTCGGATCGATCATAACCGGTGAATAGCCCGGACAATATTCTACCAGGTACGTACAGGATCTTACTGTTTGGGCGGGCCAAGCCCTCTTTTGGCCTTAATGCTGATTTTAGTGGGCGGTCAGACAGGGGGCCAAACGGCGCCTTACAAGCATTTGTGTCTATACTGTACCTTGTGTTAGCATATGGACGTTGAGATCCATACGTACGTATCTATTGTGATGTGCAGTCACTACGCACTGATACGAGTATACGAGTATCTTTGTCTAGATATTCGGGTAATTGCAATATACAGATATATTATGAGTTTTTCTTACTCGTAGTGCGCTCTGTTGTATGCCCAAAGCATCTTCATCAGGAACGTTGCTGAGAACGTTGCTAGAACGTTACGATAACGTTGTAGAGAACATTACAGAGAACAGCACCGACGACGGTAGAATGTAACTGTCCGTAGCATGGGCATTGTACCGAAATGATCAGGTGCGGGCATCCCCCACCTCGATCACTCTACTCCTCTTCCCTCTTCTCCTCTTCTCTTCTCTTCTTCCTTTTCCATTGATCTTCCTGAGGTCAATATCCTTTCCACTATAAATAGCCAAATAAGCGCCTTTTTAAACTATGACTTTTCTTCTTCTTCTCAAGTGATCTTCACAGACACTTTGGTGCCATCTCTGCCATCTCTATCCACAGAGACAGAGCCTCGACACACGCGTCATTCTTTCACCTTGGCGATTTAGTTTCGGGGCGTATCAAGGCTATTTTTGGCCTTAAGATACCCGTATAATACATACCACCCGGGGGTGATAACATATCGCACCCCCCCGCGGACGAATCTTCGAAGCTAATTTGTATCTCGACAATTTGAAAGGATGCAAACGCCAAGCGAGCGCTGCGTCAAGCTACTATATGACATAAGGAAATATCTCGATGACGGGATATAGAACCTTGTGCCAAACTTATAGGGTGTCGTGCTGCGGTATATAGAGGTATACTCGTACCTCTTTTTGGCGGAAATATTTTCTGAATGGTCGGGCTCCTTAACCCAAATCCGTCCGTCTTTTTTAATTATTCTTGTGTTGCAATAAAGTGACGCATGCTACGGTAGAGGTAGCGCTTTTTGGCTGAATCGTTTTCTGAACGATCGGGCTCCTTAACCCAAATTCGTCGGACTTTATAATTTTTGTGACGAACAATGCTTCAGAGCATACTTTGGTCATGAGATTTCGCATCCGGCAGCACTTTCATGTTCCTCCAAAATATTTTGTTTTGGTGAGGTATGACGCTCCTTAAGTGAGGAGCTCAGAAAAAAACATGGCGCACCTCTATCGTAGCATGCGTCTAGTTTTCATTTTGTAGTTAGGCCACGAAATTGTTCATCGGATGCGTCGTAAGAAAACCTTCTAGTTTCCCTCCAAAATCAGTTTTTTTACTACTGCCGGTGTAGAGGTCCTATAGACGCGTGCTACGGTAGAGGTAGCACTTTATGGCTGAATCGTTTTCTTTACGATCGGGTTCCTTAACCAACATTCGTCGGACTTTCCTTTTCGTGACGAAATATGTTTCAGGGTATACTTCGGTCATGATATTTCTCATCCGGCAGCACTTTTATTTTGCCCCAAAATCATTTTTACGGTGAGGTATGACGCTCCTTAAGTGACCACCCTTATAAGGCAAAAACATAGGTGCACCTCTATCGTAGCCTGCCTCTATACTATAATCAAGTGACCATACCACCCTCGGCAAAAAAACATGGTGTTCACCTCTTTACAGTGGCATGCTTCTCCGAGTAAGGTTGGTGGCTTATTGTCTGAGCTCCCCTCGTGAGGAGCTCAACCTTTCACCCCGAAACAGGATTCTGACCCATGCTGCATGATACGGACGATAGAGGTCCACCGTTTTGACGCGCCGTGCTATATACGATGGAGGTATACCGTTATTTGGCTGATGCTTTATATGATTGATCGGGCTCCCTTAATCCATTCAGAACTGGAAAAAAAAATGTCTCACGCTAATTCCAAGTAGTTTACCCCCAAAAACGGGGGACCGGTTCTTAAGGGGTTAACCGAAACTCGTCGGTAAATCACAAATCACAGTCTTGCGTCGCAAAAAGATTTCATTGTACAGTCAGGCCACGGGGCTGTGCATTGGGTAGCACTTTTTCCCCCCTCCTAAATCAGTGTTGGGGGGGAGGCACAGAGCTCCTCAAGTGACGAAAAGCCTCAGAAAATATCCTGTATTCAGGTGCACCTCTCCCCTAGCAAGCGTTCGACGTGCTCCGTCCGGGCATTGCGTATAGCAATACGAGGGTCTATGGTCATACGGCTACGGCCATACATGGCATACGCACGTAACCCCGCCCCCCCCCCTGCCCCCAGTACCGTAATCTGGCTGGCAGTTGAGGAAGCTCCTCAATGCGAAACAGGTTGGGCTCGAACTGGCTCAATCTACCGGGCGTCGTCTGTATGAAGCGCCACGGCCAACGGCTATACGTAGCTATAGGGGGACCGAGGAAGTTAGCCGCGGCCGGGCTTCCTGGCCGTCACTCCGGCGGTGGCGGCGGCGGCGGGGCTTCCTCGCCGTCACTGCGGCGGCGGCGGTGGTGGCGGCGGTGGCGGCGGCGGCCTCGGGTCCCTGCGAACGTTGGACACAACCTTGCCCCTCTGTTTCCTTGAAACGTCCTTGCGACTGAGCTATCAATAGCTTCTTCTCTGACGCCTTCCAGCGCCGTTTCGAGTCTTTGCATAGACGTTCCTATTTTTTGTTTCAGTTGTATACACAGGGGATGGGGTGGGGAGTGGGGGGGTTGGGGTTGGGGTTGGGGATGGGGTGGGGTGGGGTGGGGGGTGAGGGCGCAGGTTTCGGATTGGAAACTGCAGTGTCAAGCGCTTGTGCTGTAATGGAATATTTCAAGGAAAACCCACGGAACCCTTCCTGTTAAGGTTACCGTATTTGCTTCCCAGCATATATTTGGAAGTATGTACGTATACATCAGAACATATTTGGTTTATCTTCGCATTCATTATCGTCGCCCCTTCGTTTTCCCTCCCTCCCAGTCGTAACTTAGATCCAGGGTCACATACCAGACTCTCCTCCTCCTCCTCCCCCCCCACTTCGGTTCGTGCCTTGCACGTTTTTTCGCGAGAAGACTCCAGCCCTTTCTACCCGCGTCGACTCGAGTCGGACACGTTCAGCTCAAAATTTCGGTGTCCCTTATGTCAATTGGTATGTTCCCCCCAACCATGCCCCGTTCAAATAGGGATGCCTCTTAGTCACTAGAAAAACGAAAACTACTTCAAAGAAAACTCTCTAGAGGAGACCACATCTACGTGTAGATGCATGCTACGGTAGCCTGCATGCAGGTGCACCGTGTTTTCTTCTGAGGGTGGTGGTGACTTGAGGAGCTCTATGCCTCTATACCTGCAGTAGTCAAAACACTGACTCGGGAGGAAAATAAAAGTGCTAATATGCCCGAGGAACAATACCATGGACCCGAGTATACAACGAAACATAATGCATCACAAGCGAATGAGGTCGTTTTTTTTTCGACATCTCACAGATTTTTGTTCGTTAGGGGGGGGGGGGGGGGGGGGGGGAGGGGGTTACTAAAACCAAGTGAAAAAAAGGAAAATATGGATATATTTTTTTTCATTTTCTTTTTTCATCATGTGATCACAACGGTTGCAACGGTTTTCTATTCCGACCTCCGGGGGTGTGGTGTGTCGTTTTCTCTTTTTTCTGGACGCCCCTGTCACAAGAATGAGAAAACTCCGACAATTTTAGGTCAAGGAGCCTTTAATAGGTCATTTCAAAACCGTTTCGGCCAAAAAAACAGTATACCGTATACCTCTATCGTTGCACGCGTCTATGCGACGGACTCACTTTCTTTCGCGGCCGAAAAGCGCTGGAGGAGTCATCCCACGGTAGGGGCGCAGCATAATTTTCTGAGCTCTCAATATCTCACCCGAAACATGACTTCGGAAACATTCGTTCGCGCAACCCGACCGAACCTTTCAATGCGGTAGTCCAAAAATAAATATACCAGTAAAATAATACTATTAATAGTATCCGGTGGTTACTCACATGAGGAGCACAACCGGTCAGGAAATATTGAGCCTAAAAGTGGTACCCCTACCGTGGGATTGCTCGCTGGCAGAGCTTGGTCCCCATAGTTATAGTCAAGGATGAATTAAAAACCATTGTGCCCTTTCATGCGCGCGTTCACGGTGATCTCTCGATCTCTGTCCGGCTAGCCATCCCCATACGACTGATGATGTGGTTCTGCTCCAGGGGGTAGACAGCAATACATTAACGCCTACGTACTGAAGCGTTGAACCCGTCAATCTCTCGTCCAGTCAGCTTGTGGGAGACTCGAACTCCTCTCAACATTTACACTCAAATTTCTTCAGCTTGGGACAGTGAACGTTTCACCTTATACTCATGGAGCTTCCGTCCACAGACGTACCCACCTTCTCAGCGCGTTCCGCCAAAGCCTGGTCCGTCCTGACCCGCTGTTTTTCTAGCCTTTTCTCGGCCCTTTCTGCTCGTTTTGTGGCACGATAGAGCTTCTAGTGACAAGGTGAGGCGTGTTTCAAAGAGAGAAAACAAACATAAAGTAATATGGAGAGGGAGAGAGAGAGGGGGGGGGGGGCAAGAGGTAAATGAGTACATTGGGACAAACAAAAAAGAGATGGAGAGAGAAATGAAGAGAGATGGAGAGAAGGAGAGGGAGGGAGTGAAAGAGATAGGGAGTAAGACAAATGAGAAACAGGGAGAGAAGGAGAGAAGGAGAGAGATAGAGAGAGAGAAGGAGAGAGAGGAAGATAGAGAGAGGTAGAGATAGATGGAGAGAGAGAGAGAGAGANCGCACGGCACGAGCGGAAAACAATATCCTTCCAACCCGCACTGCTGGACGCTCACCCTGCTCGTAAAGTATTGGTAACACCAGAGCTGTATCAGTGTTGTGGTCGCTATCTCTTACATCGCTTACATCCCTCAAACGGGGCTAAGCAAGGCAAAACAGTGTATATACCAAGTAGTATCGAAGCACCAAAGGCCAAACTCTTGCACGGCCCCTTTGCCCCGCGCAGCTCACCGCTTTCGCTCGTCACAGCAGGGAGCGGCGCTTTTTTTCTTTCTTTTTCTTCTTCTTCATCGTCGTCGGCAGCGACCTGGCCCTGCCCGGTCAAATCGTGCACATCTTGTCCTGCCCGGGTTGCCTCAGGGAAGGGTTGGTTATCGGGAACATCCCTCCCGGGTTTCCAGGGGTTCGACATCAGGCACCCGATGACCTCCACCGTCTCCCCCAGTCCCATTTCCTGGAACGGAAACGTTGGGCCCGACCCCGACACAACGGCATGACCGAGGATAAGTTCACAACGACAAAAAAAAAAAAATGAGAAAAAAAATGAGAAAATATTGGGGATAATTTAAAAATGACAAAAAAAATGAGAAAAAAAAAACGAAAATATTGGGCATAATTTCACAACGACGAAAAAAAGAGAGGAAAAAAAACGAAAATATTGGACATAATTTCACAATGACAAAAAACAAAAGAGAGAAAACCCCCCCAAAAAATATTGGGTTCTTGATATATTATTCGTTGTGTGGAAACTAGTGTTAGGAAGATCGATATCGGGTTGCCCATTCTGAATCGCCCGATCTTTCGAGAGGAGACCGACACTAGGATTTATGGTTTTTGCCCCCCCGGTTCTCGATTCGAGATCGAGACCGAGGTCGAACGATCGAAAACCGCGAGATATTTCTCTCCCTCTCTCTCTCGTCCCTTCCTCTCTCTCTCTACTTTCACCTATATAGCTCTCTACCTCTCTCTCTCTCTATCCGCACGGCACGAGCGGAAAACAATATCCTTCCAACCCGCACTGCTGGACGCTCACCCTGCTCGTAAAGTATTGGTAACACCAGAGCTGTATCAGTGTTGTGGTCGCTATCTCTTACATCGCTTACATCCCTCAAACGGGGCTAAGCAAGGCAAAACAGTGTATATACCAAGTAGTATCGAAGCACCAAAGGCCAAACTCTTGCACGGCCCCTTTGCCCCGCGCAGCTCACCGCTTTCGCTCGTCACAGCAGGGAGCGGCGCTTTTTTTCTTTCTTTTTATTCTTCTTCATCGTCGTCGGCAGCGACCTGGCCCTGCCCGGTCAAATCGTGCACATCTTGTCCTGCCCGGGTTGCCTCAGGGAAGGGTTGGTTATCGGGAACATCCCTCCCGGGTTTCCAGGGGTTCGACATCAGGCACCCGATGACCTCCACCGTCTCCCCCAGTCCCATTTCCTGGAACGGAAACGTTGGGCCCGACCCCGACACAACGGCATGACCGAGGATAAGTTCACAACGACAAAAAAAAAAAAATGAGAAAAAAAATGAGAAAATATTGGGGATAATTTAAAAATGACAAAAAAAATGAGAAAAAAAAAACGAAAATATTGGGCATAATTTCACAACGACGAAAAAAAGAGAGGAAAAAAAACGAAAATATTGGACATAATTTCACAATGACAAAAAACAAAAGAGAGAAAACCCCCCCAAAAAATATTGGGTTCTTGATATATTATTCGTTGTGTGGAAACTAGTGTTAGGAAGATCGATATCGGGTTGCCCATTCTGAATCGCCCGATCTTTCGAGAGGAGACCGACACTAGGATTTATGGTTTTTGCCCCCCCGGTTCTCGATTCGAGATCGAGACCGAGGTCGAACGATCGAAAACCGCGAGATATTTCTCTCCCTCTCTCTCTCGTCCCTTCCTCTCTCTCTCTACTTTCACCTATATAGCTCTCTACCTCTCTCTCTCTCTATCAATATACTGCACATCGTTGGGGGGTGATTAATTATTCCCTGAGTAAGCAGCATGTACATACAGGAAGACAGATTCAGTTTGCGGTGAGTTATTACCAAACCGCGCATAAAAAGATCATGCGTAATTACTATCATTCTCCTTGCCATCCGACATTCAACGTGTACGTAGCATGTTTTGAGCTTCAACGTTCATCACTCATATGGCCATATATAAGAAAGAAACAGTCTCTGATGTAGAGCGAGCGGCTACTATTTTCAGACCGTCTCGGCGTGTTGTGCGCGTGTGGCCGAAAGCTTCGTTTGTTCTTTGTTCCCTCTTTTGTGGCCAGCTTTTTTCTTTCCCGTTCTTTGTGCATGTACATATGTCTGAGGACGAGCATCCGCCCCCAATAATTCTCGGAAAAATTCCTTCCTCCAACACTCTCAGCAAGTAGGCGACTATGATATGGTGGTAATATCTGCAGTATCAATGTTAATAGTAGTCAAACGAGGTGTATTTATTGTAGATAGACGCGGTAGTAAGCAGATACGAAGTATATATATATGTCGTCTTATGTGGTGGTGGGTGATGTAGTGGTGATGGTGGTTGTATTGGATCGCGTCGTGCCCGGGGTCGGCTTGTGATCGCGAGGGCCGTAGCACCAGACACTGACCATGGGAGCGGGGTTAGGTGGAGGCGTAGTAGTAGGGCAGAAAAACAAGCAAGGTAGGGAAGAAGTATGATTTGTATTATCGCTTGTATCGCTCGTGAAATACTTACCACCAGTGAAAAAGGGAATCCTATCGGGATCAACCCAGAACCAAAACATCACCGTAGCAGGCATGTTCGCACCGGTGGTGAAATCCTGACAACGCACCACCTCAGACACGCCACCTCTCAGTATATCGTCATCCAATAGAATGCACTCATTTCCCAACACCAACAACACCTCCAATAAAAGCACTCGTACATTATGTACGTGAATCGTGAATCACACCTCCTCCGTAGACTGCATGAACATACATACTACCAGGTACTGTTATCAGGCAGACTGCAAGTACTATACAACAAACAGTAGTAGATATTTCAGGTTGTTTGTGTTGTATTAGTAATAAACTAAGAAACACGTCAGCTGTGTATATCCCCGACCGGTTGATACATACAGTACTTATACAAATAAAATAAAAACACGACAGCTAGCTGTGTGTGAGTTCTATCATACCGATCAGTCGATACTCAGCTTTGCAAGCTGCGTGATATAACTGTTCGCGCGTTTTACACGTGTTCCTCGAGACTGACTGACTGCTGTGGCCGGTGACTCCCCCTGTACTAAAACTAAAACAAAAAAGGGTTTGGTATTGTGTTGGTCTGCTCGTGAAGAGGTCACCTAACTCATCAGCTATACAGTTACGACGGCCGACGACCATCAATCACACTATTACGGGGTGGGCTAATGTAGTAAATAGGACCTACCGTGAACACAAAAACCCTATATATTTGCCTATTTTTTACTAACAATATTTGGTCCTATTTAGGGCCAGAATTAACGAGTATAAAATAAATTCAATTTGGAAAAAATAAAATTCAAATTCGCTTTTCATTGGTCAACACACGCACCAGCACCAAATATTATGCCCCAAGATCCTACTCTTTGGTGCTGGTGCGTGTGTTGACCAATGAAAAGCGGATTTGAATTTTTTTTTTCCAAATTGTTTTTTTTTTCTTCTTCGTTAAAACGGGCCCTTATCTCAAAATTGTCGGAAATTTCATTCTTGTGGTGATGCAATATGTTTCGTTGTATAGTTGTTTGTATAGGCCATGGTATTGTTCATCGGGTATATTCGTAGCGCTTTTATTTTCCCTCCAAAATCAGTTTTTGGGTGAGGTATAGGGCTCCTTAATAAGTGACCACCCTTAAAAGGCAGAAATGGTGCACTTCTACCGAGCATGCGTCTGTAAGGTGTAGATATGGACTCCTCAAGAGTTTTCTTGGGTGTTTTCGTTTTCTTAGTGACTATGAGGCATCGGTATTTGAAGCCGACACGGCCGGGAGGGGACGCATACTACTGGATATGAGGGGTCTACATTTGAGCTGAACGTATCCGACGCGAGTTGACGCGGGAAGAAAGGCATGAAGTATTCTCGCGAAAAATGCGCAAGGCACGAACCGTAGTGGGGAGGGAGGAGGAGGAGAGGCTATGTATATGTGACCCCGGATCTAAGTTATACCAGAGGGTGAGAGATAAAACGAAAGGGCGGTCATAATGGACGCGAAGCTAAAACAAAACATTTACTGAAGTATACGTGTATAATATACTTCCAAATATATGTTTTTGGCTTGACATGACATGCCTTGACTGGCGCCAAACCACAAGGTTTTATTTAGTGTGGAACACTCGACCCTGTACACCTCTTGACAGCGTGCGTTTTTTCTTTGGTTAACATGTCTAATCTGGAACATGTTGTTACAACGAACGAGCGGCTCTCACCCTCGACTCCTTTGTCCCGCGTTCATCATCCTTGTCGCACTCGATGATGCGCCTTTTTTCGTCCAGCAAAGCGCTCGTCTTCTGCCTTATTTCCTCCAGCTTACCCTCTAGGTGACGGCACTTGGCCTCAACGGCTTTCTTTTTTTTGTCCGTTGCTATCAGAGTCCTCTGCAAAAAATGATCCAAAACGAAATCGCGCACACGCAAGCACACACAGGAGCATCCGAAGATGAAGACAGATGCTCTACTTACGAAGTATGTCATCAGTGGTCTTTCCCGTCCCATTTGCTATCTTCGCCCTGATTTCTCTTGCTCCCTCCGTACGCAGTCGTACCTCAGATGCAGGGTCACATAGCAGCCCATACGGTTACGGCCGTGCACGACATGAGTACACCCCGGGTCTATGGCCATACGACTACGGCGGTGCACGACATGACTACACCCCGGGTCTATGGCCATACGACTACGGCCGTGCACGACATGAGTACACCCCCTCCCCCTCGCCCGAGTATGGCCATGCGTGTCTATGATCATACGACTACGGCCATGCATGACACGAGTACACCTCCGCGCGCGCCACTATGGTAAGCGCCTTGTATTTTTCTCGCGAGAAGAGTTCGACACGCTCTTCCCTCGCTACTACGTGCACAACAGCAGCACTACTACCGCACACGCTCACCATGATGGCTGCAGGCCCCACCCACCCGTCTGACTCGTTCGCCAAGGCGAGGTGATCAAACTTCTCCAGCTGCCTCACCAGGCCAGGGATGACGACACTTTTCAGACGTAAGGCCTCCTCGTCCAACATGTCGGACACCCTCTGACCCTCCGTGGCGCCGTTCCTCCGGCCTAGCTTGGTGAGCCATTCTTCGATGGTGGTCACGCGTTGCTCCGGAAATAAGGCCTCCGTTGTCATCATGGCGCCTCTGCGATAACGTGTGCGGGCAACGGGAAACAAAAAAACACGCGGATTATGTCACCATGGCGCCTCTACGATAACGTGCGGCGCGGGAACGGGAAACGAAAAACACGCGGAGTAGAGGTTGGGTCCACGACGCATGCTACTATTACGGGGGAGCATAGTAAATACTAGTAAATAGGACCTATGGTGCACACAAAAACCTGTATATTTACCAGGGCCTTCCTCGGGAAAATTCCCGAACGTTTCGGGAATCGAGGTAAATCAACCATATCAAACTAACCAAGGAGGAATAAACAATGGAAAAAGCACCACAAGAAAGATCAAACCACGGCGAATCGAATGACGGCGTTTTAATTTGTTTTCACGAAGTAGGAACCGCGGTATGGCCACGGGAATTTTACCACGGGAATTCAAAAGCAAATTCCCGTGGTAAAATTCCCGTGGCCATACCGCGGCTCCTACATCGTAACAAAAAAAAAAAACGTCGTCATTCGACTCGCCGTGGTTTGGTCTTTCTTGTGGTGTTTTTAACATTGGTTATTCGACATTGGTTAGGGTGATACGGCTGATTTACTCGATTCCCGAAATCTTCGGGAATTTTCCCGAGGAAGGCCCTGATATTTACCTATTTTTACTAGTAACAATATTTGGTCCTATTTACTCATGGTCCTCCGTAATACGATAAAGGTGCACTTTTTTTTTTTTTTCGCCTTAGCTCCTCCCCTTACTTTGAAGAGAGCTCCATACCTCATCGAAAAAAAAAATGTTATTTTTTGAGGAAAACAGAAGCGCTCGTACGATGCGCGTACGGCGTACTGCTTATTACAGAGCATCAAGTAGGGGGGGGTCAATGAGCTGTGTGAGCTCTGCAATGTGTGTGCCGGCCGAGAACTCTGCATGACACACGGATCTTGCGCATATGATATTACGAGTACGGCGTACGTAGCTGGGGGTGAATCTGTATTATACGGATCTTTATACACAAGATATCATAACGGCAAATACCGGATCTAGAGGATTTGCTGTGGTACTGGAGAGATCGCGATCTGTCCGTTGCATGTAAGACTATACTGCTGTACGGCGGTATCTGAAGGCCAGGCACGATCACACGCTATCATATGCAATCGATGATGACACGGCCACACTCCGTATTTTTCGTGCCCGCAGCACCTCGCGGCAGCAGTGTTCATGTAAACCGTAACGCTACCGTATATCTCAGCGCTGGTGATCTGTGTGTGGTGGTACTGCCACAATATGATACTTCGAGTATACCAGGGTACAGCGAACGATACCGGCACTATAGCGGCAACCGGCACTACTCCGCACTTTGCCACACTGGTGAATCCCGTACGGATAGCGGGCAGCCGGCGCTACAGTACACATCAGGCGCTGTAGAGCTGTGGAGGGGCCACAACTATACGAGTAGAGTGTGTGCACGTAAAGAACTCTTTGGTGCGACAATATATTCACAGCTCCTATATAGTTCAGTACTGATGCACCGTCCATGCGAAACTGTCCCGTGGTGACCCTGGTACTACCGTACATTATCACCCAGGAGGACAGAGTCACCGCCCTACGTTATCACCCGGGTGTGGTAAGCTAACACACCCCCCTAGGATGAACTTCCGAGAGCCTAGCCGTAACGCACGGGGTGATAACATAACACACACCCCTGGGATGAATTTCCGAGCCAACAGTACCGGACACCTACGTAGTACGTAATAAGAAACAGGCTAACGAGGAAGCCAGGCTGAGATTCAGAGGAAAATAAGAAGTTCGAGAGTCGTTATCTTGGAATTATATACATAGGGTAGAAAAAGCACGCTCTCTCAAATACGAAAACCAGCCTCTGGGCCAGCTTTCCTGTTTCTTAGTATTAATAGGTGTCCTATACTGTACCGTATCACACGGGTAATAAGACAACACCCCCCCGTGTGATAAATTTCCGAGCCTACAGTATCACCCGGGTGATAACATAACACACCCCCCTGGGACGAATTTCAGGTACGTTCCAGAGTTTCCCCATACGAGGGGCACCTGTGACACGCACAACGAAAATAGCGGCGTTGCGAAGATTTCTCGTCGAGATATTTCGTCCGTATTTTGATACACCGCTCGGCGTTTGTTTGGTTGTACTGTACCCTCCCCGTCGTCGAGGAAACCAGCTTAAAGGACACTCACTCGTCCGAGGGGGTGTATTATCTTTATCACCCCGGGTGATACTCGTACGGTGTAATCCTTCACGAGGTCATATGCACACACCATTCGTAGCACGTGCGCGATCGAAGCATCTCACACGCACAGCTTGCAAAAACACCAGTTTCGACTGGTTTCGACAAAATCAAAATCCTCGATGTATTTATCAAAGCTAACAAGCTGCGTGGTGAGATTGGTGTGTGTTTTAATAATACCTTGTTCAGCACAGCAGTGGAAACTTGGCGCGCTGTGTGTGTGTGTGGAGCCGTGGCGAATGTTCGCTCTGTTCCTCTGGTTATCGTCGCGTCTCCAAGTGACTCTGGGGCCGCTCTGGGCAAGCAGGCACAACGATGATTTCCACGGCCGTTTGTCGGCGATGCAAAGCCCTCGCCTCTGAGATTAGTCAGATGTAAATCGTAATAATCTTCCTTCACGGCGACTCAAAACGGTTGCGGGAAAAACGATAAATAGATACCGGTTCGTTCCTGGTATCCAACGAAACCGTTTTTTTTTCAGCCCTTTGGGGTTCAGAGAGGCCACGTCGGACATACCCCGAACTACTGTATTAATAGTGTACATACAGTAGTACGTACCGCACGTAAAGCATCTGAACCCTACCACAGGTATAACTCTCGACTAACCCGCTGTTTTGGGATGATTATGATGACGTGTAGGATATCTCTGTCTATACTGTTAAGCACAGATATCCAACCCACCGTACGTACGTAGAGCATCTAAACCCTACCAGGTATAACTCTCGCCCGAACCCGCTGTTCTGCGATGATGATGATGACGTGTAGGATATACCTGTCTACTGTTAAGTACAGATATCCAACCCACCAGGAAACATAGTAGGATAGGGCTCCCACCCGGTGCGCTAGAGTAGATCGTACAGAACAGGAATGACCCGTCTGCCCTGAAATATCTGAAAGATCTACTACTGCTGCTGTGGAATCAGATGGACTCGATTCTTATCTGTCTGATGGGGTGCGGGAAAATGCAAGTTTCGGAACAAAAAAGATAAAACGATCAATACAGCATACCGTCGGCTACTATCAATGTCTGTTCGGACCTTCATCAACCACGAGCATGAATCACAAGAGAGACATCGCGCCTGGTAAACCCATCGAACATGCATCACACACATCGAGCCAGGAATAAAAATGTATAGCCCGCGGTCCCCCGCAAAAACCACAAGAGAGATATCGCGACTGCTGTTGGTTCCGTCAAGCAAACCATTTTTTAAAGATGACTTTGGACGAAATTATCGGCCTCCCAGCTGGGGTGTCTTTTTTAACACATACAACAAATAACAAACACATCGATAATCCAATATCTATCCGGCTCTCACATCACACCACTCTGGCTGGAAACGTAAGGACCGCTCAGATTACAATAGTGCCGGCCCTTGTATAGTGCCGGTATGCGCCAGCCAACAATACCGGCACTATAGGGGCAACCGGCACTACCCCGCACACTGCCACACTGGTGAACCCCATATGCCAAGCGATCCCACAGGCACTATAGCGGGCAACCGGCACTACTCAACCGGCACTATAGAGGGACCACTACTGGAATCCGTCTGGATACTCATACGATTACGACGTAGCCCGTTTGGGTGTCCATTTTTAATGATTAAAAAAAAACTGTCCTTACAGTTTCCGGTGAGTGGTGTATCACAAGTGAGACATCCCGGTTGTCGGATCCGTTGAACACACATCAAACACCACCCGCCGCCGCCGCCGTCCCCGCTTCCCCTCTCGCCTCGGCCGCATCTCTGGCACCACCAACACCCTAGCTCTCGCCTCCAGGCAGTAAGACGACCCCGTCGTCTCATGCCCGGCGGATAGCGGAGTCGTCTCCCCTCCACCTCCTTCCTCACCCGCCCCCGCGCTCGGTTCTAACGCCCCGCTACCCGTTTCTCCACCATTCGCGCTCGTTTCTAACGCCCGACTCGTGCTACCCCCTTCCCCACCCCCGGCACTTGCTTCTAACGACCGAAAGGCGGCGTTGAAGTGCACGGTGTCCTGGTCAACCGAGCTCACGGCCCGAAACAGTGCTTGCTCTACTTGCGCGCTAGCTGGACCCGCGGTGGGCTCGGCATCCCTCTCCTCTACGGCGCGGGATGCCGATGCAATTGGGTCCCTGATATGCTTCATCTTCGGCTGGTCCACCGGTGCCGCTGCCGTCGTTTCTATCGTCGGTGGTCCGTCTCCCTGGGCGAAACCGTTCCCTAGACCTCGAAAAACTCGATCGTCGTCATTTTCTTGGCGGGTGTCGCCGTTGGCTGCTTGTCTCGAGTCTCGAAGGGACCCGTCTTCGTCACCGTTGGTGGTAGACCCGGGCGGCGAGAAAGCGATGCAGGCGGCCGCCATGGCGAGGGCTAGCTCGCCGAGAGCTGAGGGCAGGACGTGCCCAACCAGCTCCAGCACCTGTTTCATGTGTTTGTGTTTTTGCGTGTTAAAGATAATAACTGCAGTGTTGGATCCTAAATAATCACTCAGTTAAGTACTTAATCAGATCAATGGCATAATTAATCAGACTAATTACTCAAATGTTGTGGAAAGGCGGGGAATGGGTTTATACTACCTGGGGGTTGGTTGAATATATACTTCGTATAAAAAGCGCAATTACGTAATTATCAATTGATCATGCTGGGAGCGCGCGATACGTTTGATTTAATTCGTACTATTTCAAGACATTAATTAGTTCTGACACAAGAGGGACACGATACCAAAAGTGTGAAGGTGTGCGGGGGGTGGGGGGGGGGCGTTGGGTCTGCATTCATTAATGTCGGAAATCGGGGACGACAAATATGTTTTTTTACGCTACCAGGTACATGATATCAATATATCGAACATTCGATATATAGTACCGAACGCGTTAATACGCCCGTTTCCCCTCCATATAACGATTTTCGGGTTTTCCCCCCTGTACTAGAAGTGATCTATGCAAAGACCTACATAGGTGCTACGAGACCGTGCGATGATGCGAACTTAACGGGGTGCCGCATAGAGCCTGTTTTGTTACCACGGAGTAGATTTTGGCGAATAATTACTGTGAGAGCAACAACCAAACAACAACAGCAACAGCAACAGCAGCAACAGCAGCAACAACAACAACAGCAACAGCAACAGCAACAGCAACAACAACAACAACAACAACACGCCAAGCAATGCTAACCCTGGCGACAGCTAAACTACCTTACTATTATCGCGCGACGCACCCCGCGCCCTACCCCACCTGCACTTTAGAGGCCTCCTTGTCGCTCTTTGAGCCCCTAGAGCGGTGCATGGGCCCCCTGTGCCGAACCTGGATACACAAAATCGTAACGCCACACACGCCAGAGAGAAAAGAAGAAAACAAAACGAAAAGCAGAGGTGTCAGTAGTCGTTTTGAGCAAATACGCTACAACATGAGAGTGGTTATGAAAAGGTGGACGAAGCACGCCGCAAGGCTCCAAGAAGGCGAACGAAGACCTGAGGTTGATATCCACACAAGAGCGTATACTCGTAATGCTGTATATACCCGAATATACATGTTGTGCAAAATACGAAGTATAAAACATGCGGCGCAACCTAATCCAAATGCGGCGCAGTCTGGTTCAACTGCGGTTCAACCTGGTCCAAATGCGGCGCAACCTGCTCCAAATGCGGTGTACTCTGGACCAATGAACTTCAGCATATATATGTAGATAATCTGTAAAAGCGTTATGTCTGGCAGTCTGTTGGGGCTCGCCAAGGTCTATTTTGTCCTTAACAACCTACAGTATTTTTAGCATAGGGGCCGTCGGTAAAGGGGTCACACCGGGGTTTTCTAGGGATATGGTATCAGTTTTGGTGCGGAGGGTCCAAGCACATGGCACTTGCTTCCTGGGGGGGCAAGATGGAGTTTTCGCGGTACTTCATTTTCGTGAAAATTCTGGTTNGCTACCCGTTTCTCCACCATTCGCGCTCGTTTCTAACGCCCGACTCGTGCTACCCCCTTCCCCACCCCCGGCACTTGCTTCTAACGACCGAAAGGCGGCGTTGAAGTGCACGGTGTCCTGGTCAACCGAGCTCACGGCCCGAAACAGTGCTTGCTCTACTTGCGCGCTAGCTGAACCCGCGGTGGGCTCGGCATCCCTCTCCTCTACGGTGCGGGATGCCGATGCAATTGGGTCCCTGATATGCTTCATCTTCGGCTGGTCCACCGCTACCGCCGCCGCCGCCGCCGCTGCCATCGTTGATGTCGTCGTCGTTTCGTCTCCCTGAGCGAAACCGTCCCCTAGACCTCGAAAAAAACGATCGTTGTCATCTTCTTGACAGGTGTCGCCGTTGTCTGCTTGTCTCGAGTCTCGAAGGGACCCGTCTTCGCTACCGTTGCTGGTAGACGCGGGCGGCGAGTAAGCGATGCAGGCGGCCGCCATGGCGAGGGCTAGCTCGCCGAGAGCCGAGGGCAGCACGTGGCCAACGAGCTCCAGCACCTGTTTCATTTGTTTGTGTTTAGCGTGTTAGAGAATACCGGTAATACGGGGTACCATAGTAAATACCTGGTAGGGCCTACGGTACACACAAAAACATATATATTTCCCTATTTTTACCAAATATATTTGGTCGTGTTTACTATGGCCCCTCGTAAAATTGTTGGATACAAAATAATCACTGGATTTACTAATTAATCAGACCAGCTTATTAAGTGTTACGTACACGCGGGGGATGGGTTACTAGTTGGGAGGGGGTTGGGTCTGCATTAACTAATGTCGAAAATCGGGGACGACAAATATCGGATTTTTCGCTATGTGATAACAATATATCGAACATTCGATATATCGTACAAAACGCGTTCTTACGCCCGTTTCCCCTCCATATAATGATTTCCGTTTTTTTTCTCCCGTACTGGAAATGGTCTATGCAAAGTTCTACATAAATGCTACGATACCGGAGCGATGATGCGAACTTGGCGGGGTGCCGCATAGAGCCTGTCTTGTGACCACGGATGATACTTTGGCGAAAAATTACTGTGAAAGCAACAACCAAACTATAACAGCAGCAACAGCAACAGCAACAGCAACACCGACAACATCAACAGCAACAACAACAGCAACAACAACAACGAACACGCCAAGAAATGCTAACCCTAGCGACAGCTAACCTATCTCACTATTCTCGCGCGACAAACCCCGCGCCCCTACCCCACCTGCACTTTAGAGGCCTCCTTGTCGCTCTTCGAGCCCCTAGATCGGTGCATGGGCCCCTTGTGCCGAACCTGGATACACAAAATCGCAACGCCACACACGCCAGAGACAAAAAAATAAATAAATAAATGAAAAGGCAGAGGTGTCAGTATTACGGGGGACCATACGTAGTAAATAGGACCTACGGTACACACAAAAAGCTATATATTTTACGGTACACACAAAAAGCTATATATTTACCTATTTTTCACTCACAATAATTGGTTCTATTTACTAGTGTTTACTATGGTCCCCCGTAATAGTCGTACGGAGCAAATACGCTACAACATGAGAGTGGTCTTAAAAAAGGTGGACATAGCACGCGGCAAAGCTCAAAGAAGGCGAACGAAGACCTGAGGTTGATTGATATCCACACAAGAACGTATACTCGTACATGCTGTATACATATAAAACCCATAAGTACGCGCGATCGAAGTATCACACTCAGCTAGCAAAGATGAGTTTCGACGAAATCCTCGATCTCACAGCTGTTTTTTTTTTAATTTTTTTAATATACCCGAATATACATGTTACACAAAATACAAAGTATAAAATATGCGGTGCGACCTGATCCAAATGCGGCGCAATCTGGCCCAAAAGCGATGCAATCTGGTTCAAGTGCGGTTCAACCTGGTCCAAATGCGGCGCAACCTGCTCCAAATGCGGTGTACTCTGGACCAAAGAGCTTCAGCATTTGTAAATAATCTGCCAAAGCGTAATATCTGGCAGTCTGTTGAGGCTCACTAAGGTCTATTTTGTCCCTACAATAGCAATCTACAGTAGTTTTAGCATAGGGGGCGTCAGTAAAGAGGTCACACCGGGGTTTTCTACGGATATGGTAGCATTTTTGGTGCGGAGGGTCCAAGCGTCCAAGCACATGGCACTTGCTTCCCGGGGGGCAAGACGGAGTTTTCGCGCCACTTCATTTTCGTGAAATTCGCTTTGGGTGCAAAAAAATGGAACACCGTGGGCATTTATTTATATACGGATGAAAAAAAAAAAAAAAAACGATAGCTGTGAGACCCAGGACTTCGTGGAAACTCATCTTTGCAAGCTGCGTGGGATACTTCGATCGCGCGAACTACTGTAGATATAATACTACTGTAGTATATAGCACGCAGAAGGTTCCGGCGCCAGTGCTGACTA
>MEHQ01003140.1:128287-139901 GCA_008828725.1 Saccharina japonica
GCTTCTCCCCAAATAGCGGTTCTTAGTAGGATGCAGCTCACCCTTCATGAGACTCGCCGAATACCTCACGGCGCTTCGCGCTTGGTGCTAACTATGTCTGTCTGGTCAGTCAGAACCCGACGTGCTCCGTCCCGGCATTGTAGAGACGCGAGGGTCTATGGTCATACGACTACGGCCGTGCATGAATACGAAGTACACCCCCGCCCGCCCCCCCTCCCACATGCCCAAACCTTGCGGGAGAGCCACCTACCGGGTACTGCCGCCGTCGCCCCCACCCCTCTCCTCCCGAACAAGCCTCCACAGCACCGTGTACCGGGGACACTGCAAATAGAACCCCTCCTGAATGTGGCCTCTTTCACCCTTTCGGCCGCTCCCGCTGCTACCGCCGCCGCCGCCGCCGCTCGCCCTTTTCGAGAGGAGGCCGTAGTACAGGCTGCCGAACGCCTGCTCCCAGTCTCGACGCCGGGACCAAAAAAACGAAGTCCACCTGTAAATGCATCGGGGGCGGGGTCGGGGGGGGTCAGTGTGGGAAGGTGGGGGGACGGCGGCCCTTTTCATGGGTTACGCAGGCAGGCAGGCACCATGGTTGGCATGCTCTTGCCGTTTCAGCTCAAGGGTACAAGCTTTCCACATATGTAAAAATGAAAAAAAACAGTTGTGATGAGATCGATTTTATTGTTTTTCGAACCTCATCTTTCTTTGCAAGCTGTGAGTGGTACTCATATTTGCAAGCTGTGTGTGACACTACTCGTATTTGCAAGTCGCATTTGATACTCGTATTTGCAAGTCGCATTTGATACTCACGTTTACAGAGCTGTGTGTGATACTCATATTTGCAAGTCGTGTATGATACTGATATTTGCAAGTCGTGCATGATACTCATATTTGCAAGTCGTGTATGATACTCATATTTGCAAGTCGTGTATGATACTCATACTGTACTTGCAAGCCGCGTGTGTGATATCATGTGATGCTTCGATCGCGCGTGTACCACGGGGGGTGTGTACATAAATATTTCTGCCCGAGAAAATGATTTGATACACCTTGTGTACCAGACCATACAGATAGCAAAAACTCCTGACCCTAACCCTGTAAGCCAATCAGAGCCGACCAACCATTGGCTAGAGAAAGATAGTATATTTTGTCCCGCACACAGGTGCGTGTGTAGACCATTTTATCGAAAAAGAGCGGTAAGCTCTTCGTACTGGAGCCGCCTTTACGACAATTCTGAATTATTATCTAGGATAAAGTATAGAAATCGGGGAATTGGTTTTGGCTCGCGTGTGTTCGGGTTCCAGTGTTATAGGAAGTTATATTCGAAAAACGCCGAAAACACTCTTCAGACACTGATCCGAACCCTAACCCTAACCCCAACCCCAACCCCGCCCCGACCCTTACGAGCTTTGTTCTAAAAAAATCAGGCGTTTCTTTTTGTTTTCGGAAAAATTGGTCGACTACACTAAAAGGCATACTTCGTATCATAAGATATTCCCCGATTTCTATACTTTATCCTATTAATAGATAATAGTTCAGTGATGCGGTAAAGGCTACTGCTGTCGTACTGTCCAGCTCGCTCCGTTGAAAAACGTGGCTATGTACCATGGTTGTTCTATGTGCGGCCTCCACAATATTTTGCGCGTTAAAACACGCGTCTCTTGGCGTTCGCTAGCAAAAACAAAACCCAAGAAACGTGACATTTTGCGATGGACGCGATCAAAAAACAAAACTGAGGCCAAACACGAACCAAAGCAATCCCGTCACTTATATCATCGCCCCAAAAACAAAATAGGAGCACTCAGTGGGACTGTAAGTAAGTCGCCGACTAGTTATTTAGTTGGCATTAGTCGGCTAGATATCCCAGTTAGTTGAGTGCGGCACTACGCCTTTGTATCCAACTGACGTGTTTTGTGGCTCTGATTGTGTCATGTGTTGCTTTTACGGGGGAACATACTAAATAGGACATATGTTGGACACAAACACCTATATATTTCCCTATTTTTACTGAAAATATTTGGTCCTATTTACTAAATAGGACCTACGTTGGACACAAACACCTATATATTTCCCTATTTTTACTGAAAATATTTGGTCCTATTTACTAAATAGGGGACCTACGTTGGACACAAACACCTATATATTTCCCTATTTTTACTGAAAATATGTGGTCCTATTTACTAAATAGGACCTACGTTGGACACAAACACCTGTATATTTCCCTATTTTTGCTGAAAATATTTGGTCCTGCTTACTATGGCCCCCCGTAATAGAAAAAAACAAAACGAGACAAAAACAGAAATCACAGGCTCTCACTAACAACCAGAAAAAAAAACGCACCCGCCGACAGCACTGCCCCCCTTGTGCGCGCCACCCGCAGCCCTCGTGGCGTGCGCCGGGTTCTTGGTGACCCGCGCGTGCGCCGCCTTCTGGTTCGCCAGGGCCTCCTGCGGGAGGGCGGCCGAGGGGTGTGCCCAGTACATGGTGGCCTTTCTCCACTCCTCCGCCGCCTCGTCCCGCGCGGCGTCAGCTTCACCCTGGGCGGCTGCCGCTGCCGCCCCTGCCGCCGCCGCCGCCGCCGCCGCTGTCGCCGCCGGTGCCGATGCCGGTGCCGGGACTTCCGCCGCATCCGGCACCAAAATAGTGTCCTCTTCCCCCAGCTCCATCCGGCGCGCTCCGTCTCGTTCAGCGCGGCACTCGGCCCCCTCCTTCCCTTCCGCGCGGGTTACGGCCGTCCCCCTGATGTTTCCGGAGAGGAAGGGCTGCTCCGCTCCCGGTCCGGAGTTGTTTGCCGTGGGTGTACCGTTCTCATCGCCACTGCCTGCTAGCTCATTTTCATCCCCACTTTCACTCCCACTTCCACTTCCACTTCCGTCGTCGTCGTCACATCCCCCCTCCCCTGGTGTTAACCGCCGCCGTCGCGGCCGCCGCCGCCGCCGCCGGTGGAACTCCCGCGTGTCTCTCCCGGTGTCTCCCGCGGCAAACGCCCGAAGAGCTCGGAACTCCAAGTTTCCAGTTAAGATCCCTATCCCCGCAGGGATGGGAACACCCGGAGACATCTCGAACCTGACCCGCGTGCGGAGGGGGAGGTCGACCGGGGGGGGAGGGGGGGGGACGACGACGGCGCTGCCCCTGTTTGTCGTCCCGGCATCGAGTGACACCTCTGCGGCGGGCGCGGGTGTTCCCGGTGTCGCGTGGGCTAATGATGAGGGGGCAGTGGCGGCGGAGGTGGAGGTGGTCCGCGTCTGTCCCAAGGGGTGGTCGCAGCCGAACTGCCAGTGAGCCTGCCCCCCCCCGCCTGATGTTGGAAACGCCCCGCCCGTCGCCTGCCCTCGATCATCTTCTCAACGGGCGCACAACCACGGTGGTGTTTGAGGAAGGTGCAGAATTGAGGGTGGGAGGGAGGGGGGACGGGGGCTTACTCGTTTGTTGCTTGCCTTAGTCATTTGACCATTGACCACGCATCCCGTTCGGGACGGAGCACCGTTCCTACTCCTAATAGAGACACCTCCATTTGGGCGCTCATTACGTTGTTTCCATATATTACAAATAAACTTTATGCTAATCCTATCCCCTTCCCCTTCCTGTTTCGCCGCCTTTGGCCACCATCTACCTCCTAAGATAGCGATCGTTTTCCCGCTACTATCCAGTGTACCAAACTTCTCCATGTAACATTCGTATATTTTCCTCATTTCCTCTTCCAACACATCCCGTTCCTCCTTGTACATTTCACATTATCTCACTATGTGAATTCCACTCTCTATTGTTATGGTTGATTGAATCTGTGTACGAGACAAGGGGACCTCTTAGTGCGAACCTGGTTGACCACTTAGACTTAGACTTGGGCTGAGGCTTGGGCTCAGGCTTAGGCTTAGCCTTAGGCTTAGGCTTAGGCTTAGGTTTAACTATATTCGGATCGTATACAGCAGTGACCCCCAACCATACCAAGTGGCCCCCGGATTTGAGTTACTACTGAGAGGGAGCGGGAGACTAACAGGGCGAGGATACACAAAAATGGGATGGAGACATAACACAAAAACAAAAAACAAAAAACAAAACAAAGCGTCCAACAAGTGACGAAACCCCTCGTCAGGGCAATGAAATCATTTTCAGGGGGGGGGGGGGGCGCTGTTCCCTCACCTCTTGCTCGTGCGCCCGCCTCGCCGTTTCCGTATGATCCTTCCGTCAAGGGTGCCGAGCTTCGAGAGGGGGCGGTAGCACACCGCCGCAGCCCCTGTTAGCGCGGCGGTAGCAAGGAGTTGTTCGCGAGGAGGCCGTAAGGGGCAAACACGTTAAATCGGGGATCGGGCTTTTTTTTGCGCGTCAAAGACGATTCTTGCCTCTGCTTTATGGGGGGGTTCTTCATGTTCATGCATGGCCGTAGTCGTATGACCATAGACCCTCGCATCCCTACAATGCAGGGACGGAGCACGCTGGGTTTCCACCAACCAGGCAGACATTGCTTGCACCAAGCGCGAAGCGCCGTGAGGTGTTCAGCGAGTCGCATGAAGGGTGAGCTGCATCCTGCTAAGAACCGCCTCTGAGGCGGACTTGCATATGGACGACAGCTTCAATGAGTTAATTTAATTTCTGGTGTGGCCACTTCCGGAGACAGCAATGGGTTTTACTATGTAACTGATTGGGGGGGCGGGGTGGGGGCGTGGCACCGCCGTGCGTCCACAGGCGGGGGCGGATCCGGTGGCGCCCGGGAGAACCGGTGTCCCGCGGGGGCGTACTACAACCGAAAACAAAATGAAGCTCTAAAACGACAGCATCATTACTACCGAGCGGCATTACACAATAAGGACTACGTACGGGTGGGATAATGTAATGTAGTAAGAGTATTCAGAGCCCACGTTGGACCCAAAAACCATGTATCCCCCTATGCTTACGCCATATACTCAGTATGTGCGGTTCTGATTGCTATATATGTCCCCCCTCACAATTCGATGCGAGTCGACGAGCGAAGAAAAGGCTGAAGTCTTCTCGCGATAAAAATGCAAGGCAAGAACTGTAGTGGGGGAGGAGGGAGAGAGGGGAGTCTACTTTGTGACCCCGGATCTGAGGTACGACTAGGGAGGAGAGAGAAAAGGAAGGGCGAAGATAATAAATGGGATGGAAACAAAAAAAACAAAAAAAAAATAGTCGTGTAAGGGGGGGGTCAGGTCAGCCAAGGGCCAAGGGGGGAAAAATCGCGGTCTCCTACGTGCCGCTCCGACCGAAAACATAACCCCAGTTTGTTTCTCTACTAGAAAAAATTCGAACGGGGAAAATATTCCCGCCTGTTCCGTTCAGAGCACGATGGAAGACCAAAAGAAAGGCCGACTATTATTCTGGGATCGGAATTCAGAACAAGAGTTTCCAACACACCTTTGAAGGATTTTTCTCCCGGGGACGCTGACAAATGTCCCCTACCATCTCAACGAGTCATTGGTCAATTAGGGTGGTAGCATCTTCGATGAATGCGCGGGGGGGGGGCGTACTTATTTGCTGCTTGCCTTAGTCATTTGACCATTGACCACGCATCCCTTTCGAGACGGAGCACCGGTTGGGTGGGGGGGGAGGGGGGGGGGACTCATGTCGCGCACGGCCGTAGTCGTATGGTCATAGACCCTGCGGGGGGCGGGGGGGGTATATACCACAGCAATAAATCAGCCGAACCATAAACTCCAGAGCCACCCTCGTACAGGATAAAGGTATGCAATTCAGAACCACAAACATCCCACCTCCCTGGTTCCATCCGGAAACCCCATTCTCGTCTCGGGCACTCGAAAGCTCGACAGCTTCTGCAGGTTAAGCGCCATCCAGTCCTCGTTGGAGCCGACCGCCTTGCTGCCGAATTTCGCTCCCCCCGTTGCCCCCATAGCCCCGGACTTCTCGGTTGCTGGGGCCCCCTCTGTTACCTCGGGACCCCCCCCCTTTCGCCACCCTTGCATCATTCCGGACAGGGAAGAACTGATGCTCCCGACCTTACCCTTACCCCCCTCCGCCCGAGCCGCCGTTGCGCTGGAAAGACCCCTTCTCCCCCCCCCGCCCCCAACCCCTCCCCCACCACTACCCCCCCCCCCCCCCGCCCCGGAATCCCCCCCCCCCCCCCGCCCCGGAATCCCCCCCCCCCCCCCGCCCCGGAATCCCCCCCCCCCCCCCGCCCCGGAATCCCCCCCCCCCCCCCGCCCCGGAATCCCCCCCCCCCCCCCGCCCCGGAATCCCCCCCCCCCCCCCGCCCCGGAATCCCCCCCCCCCCCCCGCCCCGGAATCCCCCCCCCCCCCCCGCCCCGGAATCCCCCCCCCCCCCCCGCCCCGGAATCCCCCCCCCCCCCCCGCCCCGGAATCCCCCCCCCCCCCCCGCCCCGGAATCCCCCCCCCCCCCCCGCCCCGGAATCCCCCCCCCCCCCCCGCCCCGGAATCCCCCCCCCCCCCCCTCGCCCCCCTCCACGCCGGCAGCATTGCCACCACCACCGCCGCCGGCGCCGTTCGAAGACAAAGAAGAGCAAGACGCTCCGGACATCACCATATCAAACAACGAAGCTGAACCCCCTCCTCCCCGCCCTTCTCCTCCTCCTCCTCCTCCCGCTCCTCCTGCTGCTGCTGCCCGGCTACTACCACTGCCGCTACCACCGCGACCCCGACCGCTACCGCCGCCTCCGAAAACTCCTGGAAACCCTGTTCTCCGTGGGGGAGAATTTCCGCCCCCACCGCCACCGCCTCCACTACCACCCCCACCACCACCACCACCACCAGTTCCCCGCGCGCTAGCCTTCCCGTCTAAATTTCGACCGCTACCGGTACCAGTCTCCGCGAGACAGTCGATGTTGTCGGCGTTACGGGTTCCGCTTCCAGCGCCTTCGGGATCACGCTGATCTGGAGGAAAGCCTGCGCCAGCGGCAGCACCGCCGCCGGCGCCGCCGCTGCCGCCGCCGCCCCCGTCGGGGGGGGGCAGAGTTGGATGACGGGATTCTTCGACAACGCCGATGAGGCCCAGGGGTCGCCGGGGCGGGGGGGTGTTTTGGCGGTCGGGACGCTGTGCGCTCGTGCTTGTTGGTGACCTGCGGGGCGTGCGCGTCGGGTGAACGTGTTGGCGCTGAGGAAGGGCTGTGAGTTGGGGTCCCTCTATAGTGCCGGTTGAGTAGTGCCGGTTGCCCGCTTTATATAGTGCCTGTGGAATCGATTGGCACATATGGGATTCACCGGTGTGGTAGTGTAGTGCCGGTTGCCGAATAGTGCCGGTACTTTTGAATGGAGCATACCGGCACTATAGAGGGACCACCACTGCTGTATGAATCCGTACCAATTTGTCCCGAAATATAAGAACCGTTTGTATTGTATATTAATATGCAAACGGTTATTACATTTAGATGAGGTGGTAGTTATTATTGTTGTATTCAATAATAGTGTGCTTAGTATAAGTAGACAGGGAGAGGCAATCGACCCGCATTATAGCCGTGGATAGGTATATGTATATGTCCGAATATATAATGACCGTTTACACAATAGTATCAATAGTCAAACGGTCGCTATATTTCCGGAGAGAGTGGTGCGTACCAGTAGAAACGAGCAAGATTTGCAGGAGGAGACAGAGCCAGTAGTACTCGTACAGCAGCACAGCAGTATATACCGGGATACTGGTCGAGGCTACGAGCCAGATTTCTTATCTGAGAGAGGGCGTCTTCTACACTGATTTTAGTATAAACGTATGAACCGCTCCGTAATTTCTTAAATTTACCCGCAAATCTCAGGCTGAGTTTCTTGCTATATACTCGTAGGGCTCTTGCTTATGAGTGCGCCGGTGCTGGTACTGCTGTCTGAAGCAGTACAGCACCGGGCACCTTAATAGGAAACAGGGAAACTGGTCCAGGCTGGATTTCTTCTTTGAGAGTGAGCGCGTTCTACGTAGGTGAATAAATGACTCCCGGATTTCTTGTTTTCCCATAAATCCACAGCCTGCCTTCCTGATTGCTCGTTTTCTTATCAGCCTGCTGGCACCAGCTGTACAGCAGTAGTGGTCGCTCTATAGTGCCGTTTGAGTAGTGCCGGTTGCCCGCTATAGTGCCAGCTGTGAAATCGCTTGGCACAGATGGGGTTCACCATTCACCAGTGTGGTAGTGTGCGAAGCAGTGCCGGTTGCCGCTATAGTGCCGGTGATATTGGCTGGCGCATACTACGTACCTGGTACCGTACTGCTGTACTGGCACTATCGAAGAGGGACCATGCATGTACCAGTAGTACCAGTATACTGGTACCAGTACGTACGTAGGCTGCATGATACCTGCTGGTATCATCATATTAATAGTACTATTTTTTTAGACTGTTCTCACTCACCCTTTCGAGCAGCCGATGTTAGGCGGAGAAGACGCCGACCTTCGCAACGGCTCACTGTTGCTGCCCCCCCTTGATTTCCCTCCTCTGACTGCTCTACGATCGCGTAGCGACGTCGTTGCCCCGGCCGGCGACCCTGCCGCCGCCTGCGGCTGCTGTCGCCCAGCACCACTACCCCCGCCATTTTTGGTCGATTCCAATCGATCTCCGATCAATGCCAGAGAAGCCGGAGCCGCCGTCGAAAGGTCACCAGCGGGGTGCTTCGAGGACGACGAAGCTGACGACTGCGCCGCGCGCTTGCGCTGCTCCTTGAGCTGACGCTGCTGCTGCTTGAGCTCCATCGGGCGCAACCGCTTTCGAGTTGTCCCAGTGTTGTTGCTACCCTCGCTTGGCCTTGGCGCTGCTGCTGCAGCTGCTGCACTGTGAGCGGCTGACGGCGATGTTGCCGGTTGCGTATTGGCCTTGTCCTCGGCCGTCCTGCTCAGCAGGTCCAGCTTCTGCGCGGGGCGTGCCGCATTGCCTCCGAAGCCCATGGCGGTTGGGCGTCGTTATCTGACGACAAGCTCGAGCTTGCCTCGTGAAAGGGCTGTACTCGTAGACTGCAAATCTGCTACAAATGACTGCTGTACGTACAGCAGAAGCAGTTCGCAGTAAAACGCGAACCAAAAAGATAACTGGCGACTAAGATGGTCTGTGGTCCCAGTGCACCAATCCTTACATCCAGTATACCTCTTCGGGTAACTCGACCGGTCTACACACCCTCTACGTGTCTGGCTACGCCTCGCCACCAAGCTGTTAGCTGATCGCGTGGCCCGTCTTGTCCACCTGCCACCTGCGCTCCCCCCCCTCTCGCGTGATGAGGCGGCGTAAATTTTGAATTTCAGCAGGTCCTAAAGTGGGCCTATCGATCAATCTCCGTAGATTTGGTAGCTTTTGTCTCCAAGTCTCCGGGCCTCTGCTGCGCCCGTGCACGCTTAAGGCTTGAGGCGGGCGCTCTCACTGCTCGTACTCGGGCCGGGTGACCACCCAGCTGCTACCCTCCGACTGGTTATCTGTGCTATTGATGATCACGGGCTAGGAAGGTCACGCGATAGCGACGATTCGCTCCTGAAGGTGCGATAAATCTGCAGGTTTATTCCGTCAGTGTCTCATTATGCTACAATCAATATGAACGGAAATGTAAGACCGTATAATCTTCATATTAGACATTAAACGTGTCTTATATTTCCGTCTATATTGGTAAATGTTCACGTACGTACCAGTATGTACGGGATCATAAGAATTGTTTTGTTTTAAATTTGGTATCAAAACGATTCTTATATTTACGGACACATAGCACAGGGTACATAAATACTCGTGTGTATGATACGAGAACACAGCAGCGTACAGCAGCAGGTATCATACCTACTGCTTGCTGTTGTGGAGAGCCATACCGGTGCGTACATACCCGAGGCAACACGAGGTTTCCCAAGCCGATTATCTCGACAACGGCGAGATTCCAACGCTGAGCGATGCGTTCATGGAAGGATGTCGGGGAGATATTTCCAAAGCCACCATTTTGGTTGTGTTTGACCCACTACAACATTATATAGTGTTGCGGAGAAAATCGGCTTTGAAAATCGTCCCTACGAATAGGGGGAGTCTCTTATCTTAGGTTAGGACCGCATTTACTTGCGTTGTGTGTACAAAACACTTATGATAGAATTAGAGGTACAACTGCAGTAGTAGATGTATAGGTTTATGTACCGCAGTGCAATACTATTAATAAATACTATTAATACTGTTGCTGTACTGGTATATACCGTACCTGGTACGTGATTTACGCACGTACAGATGATAAGGTATGATATTCACATTAATAGTAGAGTAGTGTTGTTATTCTCAACGATAGTCCGTGGTTACAGGAGAAGTTCCAAAAAGCTCTGGAGTGGAAGAACGTATCATGGAAAAATAATCACAAAAAACAAAGTACAACGCAGAGCGACACGATACGTAAACATCATACTGGTAACTATTACTGGTTGTGGCACTGCTGTGACGCTGTGACATATCTTACACCTCAACCGAAAGAAAATGAAATAAATCCAAAGGAAAAAGGAAAGAGAAAGAGAGAAAGAGAGAAGGGAGAAAGGAAGAAAAGGAGAAAAAGGAAAAAAAGGAAGCAAAAATAAATACTTCGAAGTATGAACAGCAGTACCAGGTAATAACAGCCGATGTTCCTAATTGAGAATTGCCTTTCCGATGAGAATGAAAATCAAGTTTAGTACTTTGTTATTGTTTAAGAGTTGTATTTCGCTCACGATCAAAATTTGACGTAGAAAATACCTCGGCGGTAGGTATCGATCCACGAAAAAAAAAAAAATCGGCGCTGACAGGCTCGAAAAATCGAGGATTTAAGGGAATTTGCATTTATGAGCGAGGTCCCTCGCCCATAAATACAGATTTTCTGGGATCCTCGATATCTTGAGACTGCCGATGCCGATTTCGTTTGTTTTTTTTGTCGTTGACGGGTGTCACAACTGACAATAATTTACAGTGAAAAAAATGAATGGAAGGGAAGTACACCTCTTCCAATTCAAAAAACAATATTTTTCGATTTTCATTCTCATCGGAAAGGCAATTCTCAGTTAGGAAAATCGGCTGTTTAATGTTACTCGTATATACTCGTGAATGTTTAATATTTTGAGACTGCTGTGCTGGTACTGCCGCAGGCGTACTCATCATGGTTTACACTCTGGTGCTCATATTTACGTATAGTCTACTCTCTGGTCAGTTGTCTACCCTCCGGTAATCATCAATGGTTTATCCTCCGGTACTCATCGATCTACTGCCCGGTACTCGTGAATGGTCTACCCTCCTATACTCATCAATAGTAGGTGCATCCTCTGGTACTCATCAATGTGCAGAAGGGAGTTATATAAAAATTTTGTGCATACGTGGATAGGGCTCCTTTTGTTTCCGTAGTTTTCTTCTTTCGGAGTGCTTTTTGAGTGATCAATGTTGAAGCTCATCACGCTACACATACATTGTCGGATGGCAAGGATAATAATAATAGTTGGTTGCTCATCAATGGTCTACCCTCCGGTACTCATCAATGGTCTACGTACCCTCTGCTATGATACTCATCATCGATGGGTTACCCTTTGGTACTCAGCAATACTCTACCCCCTTGTACCCACCAATACCCGGTGCAAAAACAGCCATGTTCCGTCCCGGCATTGTAGGGATGCGAGGGTCTATGGTCATACGACTACGGCCGTGCACGACATGCGGCTAATGAGTACACCCCCCCCCCCCGCGCCCC
>MEHQ01003140.1:139971-286592 GCA_008828725.1 Saccharina japonica
CGCCCCGAAATCCGCCTCACAAGCGGTTCTTTGTAGGATGCAGCTCGCCTTTCATGCGCCTCGCCTACTCAGTGGCAAAAGGCTAGGGCAACCGGGTTGGTGAAACCCCAACGTGCTCCGTCCCGGCATTGTAGGGATGCGAGGGTCTATGGTCATACGACTACGGCCGTGCACGACATGCGGCTAATGAGTACCCCCCCCCCCCGCGCCCCGAAATCCGCCTCACAAGCGGTTCTTTGTAGGATGCAGCTCACCTTTCATGCGCCTCGCCGAACATCTCACGGCCCTCCGCGCTTGGTGCAAGCAGTGTCTGCCAGGTCGGTGAAAATCCAACGTGCTCCGCCCCATGAATATAGGGATGTGAGGGTGTATGGTCATACGACTGCGGCCATGCATGACATGCGGCTAATGAGTACCCCCCCCCCCCCTTCCCCGGGTTTTTTTTGCGGTATTACTTGTCTCACCGAATAGCCTTTCTATTGGTTTTCGGTTACACGCGCAAGGTCGAACCCTGTACACCTCGGACAGATCATGATCTAGGTTATCTACAGATATATCATGATCTACAGCAGATAATCTACAGATAGATCATGATCTAGACAATATAGTTCCCCACCTGCCGTTGTTACAGGCCGTTAAGGATCTGCATATATAGTACAGATCTAACCCAAGAAACATGTGCTACCGTAGATCATGCATATTATACGGGTCCCGCCCGGCAACATGAGCGAGACCATACAGATCATACACGCAAGATCGGGAATAGATCTGCCTTTGGACATATCTAGATCATGAAGCGAGAATCACCTGTCTGCCGGAGGTGTGGAAACCCTGTGACCGAGCCCATCCGATTCCGGTGACACCGTCTCCCTCCGACAAAAATCTTCGAAATGTCTTGGCAAAAACTCGGTGCAGCAGTGGGTAGCACCCCGACTTAAAGAGAGGTGTGGTACAAGCCGAGAACACCTCTCTTAACTAGCCTTCTCTCTTTTTGCACAGCTGGGAAACAGAAATATAGATTTGGTGTAGACCGGCCCCAGCCGATTAGCCCTCTCTCAACTGCTGTACTATCCTCTGGTTACGGAGGACCATAGTAAATAGGACCGAATACTGTTAGTAAAAAATGGAAATATATAGGTTTTTGTGTATACCGTAGGTCCTATTTAATAAGGTCCACCGATAAAAATCAAGGCAAGAACCGTAGTGGGGGGGGAGGGAGAGGAGCCTACTTTGTGACCCCGGATCTGAGTTACGACTACGTAGGGAGGGAGAAAGACAGAAGTGCGAAGATAATAAATGGGATGAAAAAAAAAAAAACGTAGTAGCGTTCCCTCTCTTAGCCCCTTTCGGACCCCGGGGCTAGCGACCAAAGCAATGACATCGTTGATGTTACCAACCATCTACGAACAGCAGCGTGAGCGCCCCAGCAGTGCGGGGTCGTATTAAGAATCACGATGCGCCCGTGCCGTAATATAAGACTCCTCGCATTGCAACCATTGTAGCCCGGGACACCAACCATTGTATGTGTCATGCCCCTATATGTATAGCAGTGACCGTTGCTGCAATCGCCGCTTTTTTGTCGTCAAGTTTCCCCTCTGTACTATAACCAAGTCAATTAAGTCCCCAAGGGAGTTAAGCCGGGGTACCCACTGCTGTAGCCCAGCAGCTCCAGCCGAACAGGTTTAGCCCTAGGCCGGGTTTGTTGTTTCGTGCGGTTTTCGTTGTTGTTGTTGTTGTTGTTAGTGGTGGTGGTGGTGGTGGTGGTGGTGGTGGTGGTGGTTGTTGTTGTTGTTGTTGTTGTTGTTAGTGGTGGTGGTGGTTGATTGGTGTTCTCACCTTAATCCATCACCAAAATTACTAGTCCGTGGTCACAGGACATTCGGGGGGGGGGGGTGTACTTTCATGTCGATGCATGGCCGTAGTCGTATGACCATAGACCCTCGCATCCCTACAATGCCGGGACGGGGCATGTCGGGTTTTCGCCGACCAGGCAGGCATTGCTAGCACCAAGCGCGAGGCGCCGTGAGGTGTTGGGCGAGTCGCATGAAGGGTGAGCTGCATTCTACTAAGAACCGCTTGTAAGGCGGACTTGGGGGGGGGGGGGGCCCCAAAAACGCTGCAGTGGGAAGAAATACCTCATGAAAAAAAAACATAACGTTATTTAAGACTAAAACAAAACTGTACGATACGCAGCATACTTAAAACACATCGTACACCTCAAACAAGAAACATTATGCGTGTGTGTTGTCCGTTTGAAGGTGCCGTTAGGGGCTGCTCGATGGCGCACCGCGGCAGCGGCGCCGAGGGCTCGTGGAAAGTGCGCCGAGCTACCCTGCTGCGACTGGTCAAGGACGTCTTCGGGCATGACGGCTTCCGTGGGAGGCAAGAGGCGAGTACGACTGGCCCGTCAGCCTCCGAGCTCGGGGTCTGCCCGGCGTGCGGCCCGCGCGCGCTCCCTGAAATTGCCGAGAAACCCCCCTGTTTGCGGTGGGGTGTGAACCTGACGCGCAAATGTTCGCACGGCCTTTTCCTGGGAGTCGTCTGCTCCGACGACCATGACGAGATGGAAATGTTTTATCAACGCCCCTGCAGATAAGCGTCGACTGCTTGCGGGTGGCGGGCTGTTTCATTGTCTAATTGGCGACGCCACCTTGCTCGAAACGGCAGGAGCGTTATATTATGATTTCCTGGTTTTGGCGTGACGCTTAATTTCGACCCTAAAACGGCGGTGCGATGTTGACTTGTGCGTTGATGCTCGACAAACATTTTTTGTTAAGTCCTTGGCTCAAACGTTCCGAGAGGTACCCGGCGATACCACCTACCGTACTAAGGCGGTGCGATATTGACTTGTGCTTCGATGCTCGACACACATGTTGTGTTCGGGGATGCCTGTTGCCTTGGCCCCTTCCCCAGGAGGCGGTGAGGGAGGTGCTGGATGGCAACGACGCTCTGGTGGTGATGCCCACGGGCGGCGGCAAGTCTCTGTGCTACCAGCTGCCGGCGGTAGCGTCGAAGGGCGTCTGCATCGTCGTCAGCCCGCTCATCGCTCTCACGGAGGATCAGGTATGGAGGCGTTTTTTTTGTGTTTTCCCGGCGCATGCTACGGTAATGGTGCACCTATATTGAAGCTCGCCATCTGAGGAGCTCTCTTTCCTCCCCCAGAATGTCTATAGGTGCACCCCTGTCGTGGCATATATCCGCACACCAGTGGCGAGCCCTCTCACGGCATCATCGTCACTCGCTTCCCCTCTCTGCCCCCCCTGCCTTGAAACCCGTTTTTCCACTTTGGACTTAAAACGCTCCCGGGAAGTTTAGGGTAGATGGTCATTTTTGGAGTTGAAAAGGGGGGCTATAACCCCCTTTTTTACTGCTGAAAAGGGCAACCCTTTTATTGCCGAAAAAGAAAAGTCACAATGCAGTAGGAACGAGCCCTTTTTAAGGGACCTCGAGGCAAGCGAAAACGGTACATATGGGACCTCAAATTTCTTCGCACCATTTTAGCCCACTAATGATTATTAGCGACCGGTTCGTGCCAACTCTGATGAGCGACGTCGGTATATAAGGGACCTCCAACCCCGAACGCACTATTAAAATGGTCCCTTAAAAGGGGCTATAGGACCCTACTTTATTTTCAAGTAGTTTAGGACCCTACTTTATTTTCAAGCACACTGTCTCCTAAAAACGTGGGGTGCAACGCTAAAGAGGTTATAACCCATTCAGAACTGAAACATTTATCCTACACTAATTCCAAGTAGTTTGTCCCCAAAATCGTGGAACCAGTTCTTAAGGGGTTAAAGGAACCATGAAAACGCGTTTGGGTTGTTCCAGCCCCCGTGTTACGCCTGAGAGGGTATTGCTATCCTAGAACAGTTATGCGGTATGGGCACGCCCGACTACCGGAGCAGGTTGAGGCAGGAAGGCCTTCGGTTACTCACAAGATTGATGTTCAATGTCTTATTTTATTATCACGCTGGTCCTGTGCTGAGAGACTTCTGAGCACAAGGGGTGGCAAAGCATTTATTTGCTCGATGCGTGTTTCATCGGAAACACGCCACCTCAATAATAGAGGGGAAACGGGAAACGGGGATACCATGAATACCATGACACGCCCCCCTCAAGACCGCGAGGTTATGCCACGGTGGGCGCGGCAAGTTTGGACCCAAACGTTTTTGGCTGACCGGGGGAGGGGTTCTCGACAGAATAACCCCACCCCGAACATTTGGAAATCCCATTTGTGTTTTTTTTTCCCAGAATTTTTTGGTAACCGAATATATATATGTACTGCACCAGTATAATTTGCCCCTCGGGTTGCTCATTGGGTTGAACGTGACTTTTTTTTTCATCAGAATATTCTCAGAATTTGGTTTGTGGGTGGCGTACCGTATCACCCGGGGGTGATAAGATAACACCCCCCTCCCTCGGACGCATTTCCAAGCTGGTTTTCTCGACAACAAGGGGAGACTGATAAACGCCGAGCGATGCGTCTACGGAAAGATCTCGAGACCGTTCCCGAGAACTTTCCACCGCCACCATTTTCGTTTTGTGTGCCCCTCTAAGACCGACTCTTATGGGATCGGAATCCAGAAACCAAAGCAGCCTTTCCCCTTTGTGGTGGTGAAACCCGCACAAGGCTCCGCTTCTTTTTTTCTGCCCCAAAACCTGCCCGACGCAGCAAAAAAAACGAGCTTTTCGCACACAGCAACCACCGATGCCACGATTTCTGGTTTCACAGAGCACGGGTCACGCTAAAACTTCGACGGCTGTATGCTCCTCTTCTCTGAGCGTCCTCGCTGCCAAGTATGAGGGCCGTAGGTGGCCTGTGGCTAGAGGTCTCGCACATAACGTGAGGCCTGGTCCATTTCTGTCTCAGCAATCAGAGAAGAGGAGCATACAGCCTCGGAAGTTTTAGCGCGACCCGTGCTCTGTGAGGCGAGAACTCGTGGCATCGGTGGTTGCTGTGTGCCGAAAACTCGTTTTTTTTTCTTGTGGACTGCGTCCAGAAATGGCCTATCACTACCGACGGCACTGCTCGCGGGTTTCTGTACGATGAAGGGAAAACCTGTTTTTTGTTTTGGATTCCGATCCCAGAAGAGTCGGCCTCCTCTAAAGGCATGTTTTTGAAGATAACCTCGGCTCGAAAATTCGTCGCAAAGGTTGTGTTACCTTATCGCGCGTGGTATACTACGGTGTAGAGCTCCTCAAGGTTTGAAAATTTATTTTGAACATTTGGTGCACCCCCTCCCCACCGCAACGGTGTGCGCGCGGTGTTAACCCGTTCGGCGTAAACGGCAAAAAAAGGAATGCTACGTAGCCGTAACGACCAACGCCGACCCGCCTGTCCTCCCCCCCCCCCCCCCCCCCCCCCCCCCCCCCCCCCCCCCCCCCCCCCCCCTCGCGTGGCGATGACACCGACGCTGTCCCCAGCTCCGGGGTTTGCACGAGAAAGGCGTCGATGCGGCGTCTCTCACGTCCGCTTCAGCGTCCCAAGCGCGAGCGGCGGCGGTCATGGGTGACCTCCTGGGAAGTGGTGGCGGCGGGCGCAACAGCGACGGCGCAGGGGCATCGGAGGACTACAGGGGCGGAAGCGGGGCAGCGGGGGCGGGAGCAGGCAGGGGGGGCGGGGCGGGACCGAGGACGAAGCTCTTGTACGTCACGCCCGAGAAGCTGGCGAAGAGCAGCAGTCTTGCCGCCGCCTTGAAGGCGCTGGCGTCGAGGTGAGACCACCCTGTGGTGGATGAACCACCAGTATCTCGTAATATTGTTGGTTGTTGTGTTTAATTCCCGTAAGGGATTCATTGGTATGGTAATTTCAGCACCTGTGAAAGCAGACCCTATGACCCTATCTTATGAATACATGAGCTGTTGTTTTTTGTTGTCAAATTTCAATACAACGAGTAAGTTTTGTTACGACAGTCAATTTTAAAAACAACGAGTAAGTTTTGTTATGACAGTCAATTATTCTTTCCTACTAAAACACTAGAATATTATCGTTATTTTTTCATTTTTTTTGGGTCCGTTCGTTGGCGGTCGCAAAGGCCCCCATGTGTTCGTAGGACTACTGTGAACCGGAGCGAAAGCAAGTTCGATTGTTTGGCACTTGAGCCCCGCGATGGGGACAAAAACTTTGAAATTTTACTCAGATTTTGGTTTATGTACAGTATACTATAACGGGGGACCATAGTAAATAGAACCTACCCGCCTCACACGCGGTTCTTAGTAGGATGCAGCTAACCCTCCATGCGACTATCGCAACACCTCACGGCGCTTCGCGCTTGGTGCAAGCAGTGTTAGCCTGGTTGGTGAAAACCCGACGTGCTCCGTCCCGGCATTATGCCTAGGGTTGTGATGATCTATGGTCGTACGACTGCGGCCATGCATGACATGCGCACACCCCCCCCGCTGCGCTCTTCCCCCTTCGCAGGGGGCTCGTGAGCCTGCTCGCGATAGACGAGGCCCACTGCGTCAGCACTTGGGGTCACGACTTCAGACCGGCCTACCTGAAGATCGGAGCGTTCCGCAAGAGGTATCTCCCGGGAGTTCCATGCCTGGCGTTAACGGCGACGGCTACCGCGGAGGCGAGTCAACTGCGCCGTCGACCTATTTTGTTTTTGTTTTCTGTTTTTTGGTTTCATCCTTTGGCGGGTGGGTACGAATTAAAGCAAAGCTTAGCCGTAGCCCCTTTGGACGGACCCCTGTTAAGGGTAATGATGGATATAAGGGATAGTGATAAAATCAATGATAACCTACCCTTGGCGATATCAGCTGTCTACGAGAGGCGTGAGTGCCCAATATAAGGGACAGCGATCCCAAAATGATGACAACTTTGTCGTTATCGGCCGTCTACGAGACGCGTGAGCGCCTATGATAGCAGCATATACGGGTAGGAGGGTCTTGATGCACCCGTGCTGTATGTAACACTCCTTGTATTGCAACCATTGTAACTCGGACACCAACCATTGTGTGTCATCATCCCCCAATCTATAGCTGTTGCCGTTACTGCTGTTACCGTCAGTTTTGTGCTGTCAAGTTTTCTCTCTTGAAATCCCAAGAGGGCTGACCCGTGTCCACTACGTACGCGTATACTGCTGTTTTGCTACGGCAAAATATATATTCCACACTAATTTCCAAGTATATTTATATTTTCAAAAACAAAATGAGTGCAGTTCTTCCTCCCCTCCCTATTATGCTCTGGCGCTGAATCGGGGGCAAAAATGTACCGGGTCGCAGTAGAGCTTACCGATTTATTCGAAAACGCACCTCGGACTGGTCGTCGATTCGTACTTCATGATATATAAGCAGTAGACCTTTCAAGGCAGACCTACAGTAGTCCCAATTCTTGTACGATTTGCTCATGTTGCCGGATGGAATCCCGTATATTCCGCATGATCTAGCGCATGTTTCCTGAGTTGGATCTGTACTATATATGCAGGCCCTGCACAGCCTCTCACACCGGCAGGTGAGGGACTAAATATAAATAGCCTAGATCGTGATCTATCGGGTTGACGCACACTGCTGTGTATGAGACGAAGAAGACTGCCGTAGGCCTACACCAAAGTCTGATTGGCTTAGGATTCGGGTTAGGCTTAGTTATGTTCGCATTGCACACCGTGTGTAAACATTAGTTATTGGCCATTGGGATCCGGGTTAGGGCTGGGGTTAGCTGCATTACTATCGTAGACAGCAGTGTGTGCTCCGCCATTATCTTGAGCAAAGTGGTAAGCCACCCTCCCGGATCGGGCGCCTAAAACTTGTATACGTTGCCCCCCGCAGGTCTGCGCCGACATCATGAAGCAGCTCGACATCGGGGAAGGCTCGCGGGTTCTCAAGACGTCCTTCAACCGCCCGGAGATCCACCTCTCCGTACGNTCGCAACACCTCACGGCGCTTCGCGCTTGGTGCAAGCAGTGTTAGCCTGGTTGGTGAAAACCCGACGTGCTCCGTCCCGGCATTATGCCTAGGGTTGTGATGATCTATGGTCGTACGACTGCGGCCATGCATGGCATGCGCACTACCCCCCCGCCGCGCTCTTCCCCCTTCGCAGGGGGCTCGTGAGCCTGCTCGCGATAGACGAGGCTCACTGCGTCAGCACTTGGGGTCACGACTTCAGACCGGCCTACCTGAAGATCGGAGCGTTCCGCAAGAGGTATCTCCCGGGAGTTCCATGCCTGGCGTTAACGGCGACGGCTACCGCGGAGGCGAGTCAACTGCGCCGTCGACCTATTTTGTTTTTGTTTTCTGTTTTTTTTGTTCATCCTTTGGCGGGTGGGTACGAATTAAAGCAAAGCTTAGCCGTAGCCCCTTTGGACGGACCCCTGTTAAGGGTAATGATGGATATAAGGGCCCATATTAACGAGTATAAAATATATTCAATTTGGAAAAATAAAAATTCAAATTCGCTTTTCATTTGTCAGTCAACACACGCACCAGCACCAACGATTAGGATCTTGGGGTATAATCTTGGGTAGTGGTGCGGGTTCTGACCAATGAAAAGCGGATTTGATTTTTTTTTTTCCAAATTGAATTTTGTTTTTCGTCGTTAAAACGGGCCCTAAGGGATAGTGATAACATCAATGATAACCTACCCTTGGCGTTATCAGCCGTCTACGAGAGGCGTGAGTGTCCAATATAAGGGACAGCGACCCCAAAATTATGACAACTTTGGCGTTATCGGCCGTCTACGAGACGCGTGAGCGCCTATGATAGCAGCATATACGGATAGGAGGGTCTTGATGCACCCGTGCTGTATGTAACACTCCTTGTATTGCAACCATTGTAACTCGGACACCAACCATTGTGTGTCATCGTCCCCCAATCTATAGCAGTTGCCGTTACTGCTGTTACCGTCAGTTTTGTGCCGTCAAGTTTTCTCTCTTGAAATCCCAAGAGGGCTGACCCGTGTCCACTACGTACGCGTATACTGCTGTTTTGCTACGGCAAAATATACATTCTACACTAATTTCCAAGTATATATTTTTCAAAAACAAAATGAGTGCAGTTCTTCCTCCCCTCCCTATTATGCTCTGGCGCTGAATTGGGGGCAAAAATGTTCCGGGTCGCAGTAGAGCTTACCGATTTATTCGAAAAAGCACCTCGGACTGGTCGTCGATTCGCACTTCATGATCAATAAGCAGTAGACCTTTCAAGGCAGACCTACAGTAGTCCCAATTATGGTACGATTTGCTCATGTTGCCGGATGGAATCCCGTATATTCCGCATGATCTAGCGCATGTTTCCTGAGTTGGATCTGTACTATATATGCAGGCCCTGCACAGCCTCTCACACCGGCAGGGGAGGGACTAGATATAAATAGCCTAGATCGTGATCTATCGGGTTGACGCACACTGCTGTGTATGAGACGAAGAAGACTGCCGTAGGCCTACACCATAGTCTGATTGGCTTAGGATTCGGGTTAGGCTTAGTTATGTTCGCATTGCACACCGTGTGTAAACATTAGTTATCGGCCATTGGGATCCGGGTTAGGGCTGGGGTTAGCTGCATTACTTGAGCAAAGTGGTAAGCCACCCTCCCGGATCGGGCGCCTAAAACTTGTATACGTTGCCCCCCGCAGGTCTGCGCCGACATAATGAAGCAGCTCGACATCGGGGAAGGCTCGCGGGTTCTCAAGACGTCCTTCAACCGCCCGGAGATCCACCTCTCCGTACGGTACAAGGTGCGGGAGAAATCGGAACGCGTCGGACCCGCTTGCAGCGTTTCGGGTCTCGGCGTACACACTATTTGTAACCGCCTCATGATGGACTCGCTTACTGATTTATGACCAGACAAAGACACAGCCCAGATTATCGATGAGGCAAGCGCTTCAGACGCTTGTCAAGTTTGCAAGCCTACCGTTCTACGTGACTCTTCCTCCGGCCCGAGCTTTGAGGATTTGTTTTTGCAGCTGAGCCGATTTAGTCCCGTGCGGGATATTTTGGTGTTCCGGTCCCGGGTGTAACTGTCGTCGCTTCTGTGGACAGCGGGGCCCACCGTGGCTCGGGTGCCGACCTTGTTTGAGCAGTAGAGAGTGCCACTTATTCGAAAAAGTGGTTGGCACACAGTGTGTATGTACGAGACAATGGTGACTATTGCTACCAAATGGTTGATTGGGTCTGATTGGCTCAGGGTCAGGGATACAGTCTCGATTCGTCTATTAATAGTACACCTTGACCCTCAACCATTTTCTCCAATATGTGGTAAGCTGCCCTCTGCTTGATTCCCCACAGCGACAAGGGGCTGTCTTCTCGGTTCTTTGTTTCGCTTGAGTCGACACCCGAGCGCGAAAATTATCAGGGTCGGACACAAAATATTTGATTGCGAAAGTGAGCTCAAGGATGGCTTGCAATCACGACAGCACACCGCCGCCCATCACAAAAAAATTGGGGAGTGGACGACATCCAAAATGTTAACACGCAGGAAACGACGGCGGGAAATAGTTCATCAGCAGTCAGTTGGCACGTAAATGTTATCACAAGCCATGCAGTTATATAAGCCCCGGACGAGGAACATGCACACGTTCCTTGCACAAACATATTAAAGAGTGTCTGCATTGCGTGAACATTGAACGGTTTCGTCGCGTTTTTCAACACTCCCGACTGCTGTACGTACGGTTCCCACCCCTTTGGCTACGGCACTAAATTTGGTTCGAAGGATGCCATGGACGGCAAGGTTTTGCAGAACCTGGTAGGTTTCCTAAAGGAAAGGCAGGGACAGTCAGGGATCGTGTACTGCCACAAGGTGAGTCTCACACGAGAGGGAGGGGGGGGGGGGCGGTTGACGGTTGTGTATTCGCACGGCGCGACGCGCTAGGGGGTCGTCTTAATTCCAACGGAAGTGGCAATGTACACGCCTACTCATGAGGCGTGTGCTGGACTTTCCGATAAGGTTATGTGTTACGACGCTCACTCAACACGTGTATTGCTCGACCGTAGTATCAGTGGCGCAACAGATGAAACGGTGGTCTGTTCGGTCAATTTCACAAAAATGGTAGGCGAAAAATGGAACCCGCAAAACATAAACTCCACCCGATCACGTATACAGCCCCTAGAAACAAGTCGTTTGTCCGACCCTAAAATGGAACGCAGGCACCCGCAAAACATAAACTCCACCCAATCACGTACATAGCCCGCAGAAACAAGCCGTTTGTCCGAGCCTTCGCAAGGTTATGTGTTGCGGTTTATTCATCGCGCGTATGTATTGCTGGTCCGGCGTCTGTCGTCCTTGCGAGTTGCGCAACACAAAACGGCCACTGGTTCGGCCGAATTCACAAAACTGTAGTGATCCCTGTAACGTGCCGGTTCAGTAGTGCCGGTTGCCCGCCATAGTACCTGCTGTGGAATCGCTTGGCACAGATGGGTTTCACCAGCTCGGTACGTAGTGTGCGGAGTACAGTGCCGGCTGCCGCTATATAGTGCCGGTATTGTTGGCTGGCGCATACCGGCACTATAGAGGGACCATTACTCTATATGGCGAGCGCCATCGAAGGCAGACATTCGCAGAGGACGGGTGCTACGATAGCGGTCCCAGTGACACTTTTCGGTCAAACAATTGTTGTGACTACCCAACATCGTTTTTTATTTTTTTTTACTATATGTTTTTTTTTGCGTTTTTATACAGACATAGGACATGGGATTGTTTCGTCGGGTTAAGCGTACGTACGATTTGTCTTTAAAAAACAGTTTTGGGGTGAGGTGGATTAGAGCTCCTCAAGCGATGAGCCTCAGAAAAACGCCTCAAAACTCGCTGGGTGCGCCCCTACCTTAACCCCTTAAGAACTGGTCCCACGAATTTGGGGACAAACTATTTGGAACTAGTGTGGGGCATTTTTTTTCAGTTCCGAATGGGTTAAGCAGCTTGCTTCAGACGTGCGCCCCGTCTAAATCATCCTGGCCCCGTACATAGAAGCGCGGAATTTTCTATGAGCCTCGCAAGGGGCAAAGGTTATAAGATGCACACCTACAGATGACACCCACAGATGACATCCACATTGGTGCGTTTGTATTTTTCTCATAGATGGCACCCGCATTGGCACGTTTGTCTCTCTCGCTCTCTGGATACGCATGTGGAACCTGTGACCTGGTTTCATGACATCTACGGTTGCACCTCGCGTGTTTTTTTTTCTCTGTTTCAATTTCCAAGAGGGCGACGGCGGAGGGCCTCGCGGACGCTCTGAATCGAGCCATGCGTAAGGAGCCAGCTGCTAAAGAGTTCCTAGCGATGCCCTACCACGGGAAGATGGCGGATGCCGAGCGGAGTGACGCGCAGGTGATGGTCGCGATGGGTAGGGAGCCTTTAAGCTCTGCCCGTTGTTGTTGTTGTTGCTGTTGTCGTTGTTGTTGTTGTCGTTGTTGTTGTTGTTCTTGCCTATGCCCTTGCTCATATTGTTTTTTGTGCTTTCCTTTCTTTTTTGCCGTATATAGGCGTTGCGGGGTCATATTGAGAAACGCTGTACTTGGCAGCTCCATGGGTTTTGGCCTTTCTCGTGGTGCTGCAGTTCTCGTTTTGTAGTTGATTTTGTTTTAGGGCTTACAAGACGGCCACCACGTTTTTGATTGTTTCGACCAACTACAAAATCGCTCGATATTAGCTCGACTGGTACAACTATTACTACATCGTTACAGCGACATCATGGACAAAGCGTTCACACCTGCGACAGATGATCGGGTCCCGAATCATGATCTAGACCTTTCAAGGCAGATATATTCCTGATCTATATGATCTGTATGATCGGTATGATCGGTATGATCTGTATGATCTGTATGATCTGTATGATCTGTATGATCTGTATGATCTGTATGATCTGTATGATCTAGCTCATGTTGCCGGGTAGGAGCCGCATACTCCCCCACGATCTCGTAGCGCATATTTCCTGGGGTAGGATCTATCTGTACTATGTGCAGATCCTGCACAACCTCTCACAACGGCAGGCGAGGAACTAGATGGTCTATCTGTAGATCATGATCTATGCGAGATGTGAAAACGTTACAAAAGAGTCAACAATGCGCGTACACCGCAACATCCGCTCAATCGGCGGGTACGCCGCAGCCGCACGACAGGCCAGCGGTTTGGCGCCCCTCTTTTCACACTCTACACACACAAACGTGTCCCCCAACAGTTATCGCTGAAGAGTGCACGCCTCCGACAGATGGCGATCGAAGTCATCTACAGATAGATTATCTGAGCAATCCCACGGTAGGGGTACCACTTTTTGGCTCAATATTGTCTGACCGGTTGACCTCCTCACGTGAGTAACCACGGGATACTATTATCATTTTACTGGAATGTTTGCTTTTGAACTACCGCATTGGACGTTTCGGTCGGGTTGCGCGAACGAATGTTTCCGAAGTAATGTTTCGAGTGAGATATTGAGCTCCTCATGTGAGGAGCTCAGAAACTTCTACTGCGACCCTACCGTGGGATGAGTCATCTATAGATAATCTAGATCCTAACCTGTCCGTTATGAGATGTTGTGCATGTTCTGTACACTACAGATTCCAACCCAGGAAACACTTCCTAGACCACGCAGACTATACGTACGGCTCCCACCCGGCGATATGAGTTAGATCATACAGATCATACAGATCATACAGATCAGGGATCTATCTGCCCTGAAGGATCTACTGTAGATCGTGAAGTGTGCATCGATGATGATCTGTCCGAGCTGTGAAGTAGTGTACATTTTGTGCGGGCGAGGTTTGTACCAAACGCGTTTCCCCCCTTCGGAGAGAGCGTCCCACCTTAAAGCGGATGGGGTTTTGCAACAAAACCGGCAGCATTGTTGGGCGTTGAATTGCCCCCGACCCCAGCCTGAAATGGCGGGGTTTTACCTATACCTGCGGAGGCCGCCCCTCTCACTGGAATTACCTGCGGAGGCCGCCCCTCTCTCTGGAATTCATTTTTTTTTTGCGGTCGTCATGGCTGGCGGCCGAGTTAGAACATTTGTGCGGGGTGGGGAACCTTAACTCCGCACAAGACGAAATGATCGTATCACGTAGTGTGTACCGTTATGCACCTACCGTTTGTACATTGTTATTTATTTCGAACGGTCTTTAAATTTGCGGTACAGGGTGGAATACGGTAAGACATCCACGAGGCAGTTACGTAGTCTACCCCGTTGCTGTCTCTGGGAGTGGTGGCAAACCAGAAAAGACACCAATCCATTCGACGCTGCCATCCATATACGCAAGAAAATCCGCCACACAAGCGGTTCTTGGTAGGATGCAGCTAACCCGCCCTTCATGCGACTCGCCGAACACCTCGCGGCGCTTCGTGGTTGGCGCATGAAAAAAAACGACGTGCTCCGTCCCGGCATGGTAGGGGTGCGTGGGTCTGTGGTCATACATGCGACTACGGCCATGCATGATATGCGGCTATTGAGTACACCACCCTCAGCCCCAACCCGAGCTCCGACGCCAACTATATTATTCCGTACCTCACCCCCTCGCGATCATCCTACCTCCGTCATGGGCACGTCCGATGTCTGGTAGTCAGCGAAGGCCAACGTTAGCCACGCGAGGAGATACCCCTCCCCGCTCCGTCTCGAAAGGGGTGCGTGGTTAATGGTCAAATGCCCCAGGCAAGCAACAAAGATGAAGTAAAGGACGCCCCTCCCTGCGTCCGGGTCTTTCGAAAGGGGTATGCGATGGTCAAGTGGGTCAAATGAAGCTAAGGGCATTAGCTGCAACAATGAGTACGCCCCCTCGCCCCCCTAGGGTCGTAGGTGCACATGAACGGCTACGGCAATGCATGAATATCGAGTACACCCCCGCCACTCTGTCTCGAAAGGGATGCGTGGTCAATGGTCAAACGACTAAGGCAAGCAACAAATGAGTACGCCCCCTTCCTTACCCCTCTCCTTTCCTCCCCTAACCCCGTCCCCGTGTAAACCGCCTCCTCATGTCGTGCGTGAAACGCAGGCAAGGTTTATGTCGGGGGAAGTCGATGTTATCACGGGAAGCGTGGCCTTTGGTATGGGCATCGACAAGAGCGACGTCAGGTGAACAAAAACGCGATTGCCAACCCCTACTACACGAACAGTGCGACCCCCCGAGATAGCGATAAGATCAGCGATACACTTTGGTATTATCAGCCCGCTGTACAGCAGTGGGTGCCCCGATTCAAGAGGGCGTACGCTATGTAAGAGAATAGTACAGTTAAAAAGAGAGGCCAACTCGGCTGGACCCGCCTACACTACGAGTAAAACTATCTGTTCCCCGCTGTGGATAAGAGATATGTGTATGTATCACACCTCTATTAACCCATTCAGAACTGAAAAAGTTATCCCACACTAATTCCAAGTAGCTTGTCCCCAAATACGTGGGACCAGTTCTTAAGGGGTTCATAGGGGTACCCACTGTGTGTTCATATATATATATATATTATATGTATAGGTACCAAATGGGCATTTTCCGGGAATACTTTCACTTTTCATCTCCGGCCGCGGGTCTTTTCCCGCGCTATCGGCTGCGGGGCACGTAAGGGGGCCGCGTGTACGCCACGGCGCAAGTGTGGGTCCCGGCCGAGGCCCGTGGGGCGTGCTCTGGGCCTTCAAAGTCGCGAATTCTGGCAAATAACTCAGGGGAGACGTTCCGACTTGACACCGCCTCGCAACTACTCTGAAAAACCTGCCGTACGACTGGTTTTTCATCCGTATGAACTTTGATGGTTCGTTTTTGACCCGCCGTATGAACGGAACACACAAAGCACGCACCACGCACGAGAAAACAAGGACCACACCGACATCGAACGAGGCACACATCAAGTGTCGTGCAGCAGTAGTTGATACCATGCTGCATGCGTTTGCTCTCTCTGGGCTGCGTACAGCAGTAGTAGCAGTTGTACGAGACGCTCTATAACTTACAGGCTCATTTCATGTAAATTTGTAATTTGGTTCCAATATTTTGGAATCTACGTACGAGTACACACATTATACATGCACAGATCTACGAGTACGTATACAGTACAGGACACCTAATAAGAAACAGGCTAATAAGAAAATCCAGGCTGACATTTAGACGAAAGTAAGAAATTCGAAAGTCGTTATCTTGAAATTAGTGTAGAAAGCACCCTCTCTCAAATAAGAAATCCAGCCTGGACCATAATTCCTGTTTCGTATTAGGTGTCCTGTACTGTATATGTACAGCAGTATGCATATCATATCTAGCTCTCTCTATCTACGAGCGATAGGCCGATCTACATACGTATGATTACGAGTACTTTGGTACAGTAGTAGTACTACTGCTGCTGTGCTTTACGGGTACGAGTACATGTCTCTAGTCTAGACTACAAACTACAAAGCAGCCAAGGCGCCCCTTATGGAACACAAAGCAGTACAGCAAAAGAAGCTGCAGAACACGCAGTAGCCGCTGTTCAGATTGTTGCCTTTTTGGCGGCTGTTGTTGTGTCTTGTATGTGTGCGCCGGACCCGTAGTAAACAGCTATGCGTAGCAGGAGGAATCAAGCTGATCTAGTTGTGACAGCTACGAACAACGAGTACTGCTTTGCTGTGTGTTCTGTATTTCATTGTGTATGCGTGTGTTTGATGTTTGCGATTCCAGCAACCCCCCCCCCTCTGATTTTAACATCACCCGCGCTTTACAGCAGCGATTAAAAACAACAAAACCGGTAATACCCGTCACGGGTATGGATAACACTTCATACTCGCTGATAATTTGGGCCCAGGGCACCCGGGTATCCAGCTGTTCGACGGGCACCCTTAGACGAGTACTCGGCTTCTAAACGCGTACCAGGGTACCCGCCCAAAAGGTATCACGTACGATTGAATACTCTTATCTAGGACCGGGGCGGGACTCGTCGGGCAACAGCTCTCTCATAATTATCTTCTGTATACTCAGCTGTACAGCGCAGAACAGCCGTGATAACTACAGTACCACTGTGGGATCGACTGTAAATGCTACAAAAAAATAGTTAGATCGACTTCAGAAACAAAACAAGTCGTTGAGCCTGGACACCAAACTGAAGTTTCTTAACACCGGGAGCCCACTACTGTACCTCAGATGCGATATAATGTTGTGACAGTTGTTTCGTTAGGAATGGCCGTCGCTACGCGTACTACTTTTACGGTCTATGCCACAGGTTTGTTCCAAAATCTAAAATATGAAGCATGTGCGATCTATTTTCACCTTGCGACACCCGCGGGATTTCAAATGACCAACATCCCGAAGGGGAACCTTGTATATAAACATATCTATTCTTTCACGATTAGAGGTCCGTAGTTACTCGATCCTCTTTGTCCATACAGACCAACTGATACACAGCTCTTTGCAAACAGACCTTTTGTTTCGCAACCAGCCCTTCAAACAGGCCAACTGAGCTCTTCGCAAACAGCAACTGACGTAACAGCCAAACTGACGTATTGTACTGACGTATTATGCAAACAGCCCAGCTGATATCTACCCGCGGGAGGGGAGGGGTTCCCAGCGTATTCGGAGGGCTTTGCGGCCCGGGTCCAAATCCACACTAATTTCAAGATAAAAATATCCACACTAAAATCAAGTAATTTTCCTGGCCATACTAAAATCAAGTATTTTTTTCCTAAAGAGTCGCCCACATGTGAAAATATGGATCTCCAGAACATCGGTCAAAATCGATATCGGCCCATAACTTCGCGAGTTAGCCACTTCTACATTAATTTCAATATGAAAAGGCCAGACGTAAAAAAATCAACCGAAAAAAAAAAAAAAAAAAAGGGCCACTGCTGTACGTACAAGCGCTGTGCATCCATGCCGGTGGTTTGTTTACACTGCTGTACCTACAAGGGCTGCGCATCCATGCCGGCGTTTTGTTTGTGTTCGCTGTACGTACGTACGAGTCGTACTGCTGGACTGCTGCTGCTGCTGTTGTTGTTGTTATTGCTGCTGTAGATGGGTTATTATATAAGGACTACTACTATTATTATTGCTGTACGTACTGGTGCTGCTGTATACTGATTTCACTCTGCTGTTGTTGTAGATTGCGGATGGGTGGATCGGTTGGTACGTGTGTGTGTCGATCGGTTGGTGCGCACGTACGTACGTGGTTGGGTGGGTGGGTCGGTGGTTGGGTGGGTGGGTGTGAGTGATGTGAGTGGATGTTGGTAAGTACGTGAGAGTAGGTGGGTGTGGGTGGGTGGGTGTCGGTGGGTCGGTTGATACGTGGTTGACTGCGTGTGTGGATCGTGACCCAGTTCTTATTTTGTACTTTTGTTTCTGTCCGCTTTATACTGGCCCCGCCCTGGCGTGGTTCGGAGTGCCACTAGTATATGTATAAAACAGCAGTGTGTGTTGCCTTCACAGGAAACCCGTTCTTTCTACTCTTCCCTGTAATGCGTTTTACAACCTAACTGCAGCAGTACATGTAATGGTATGGCCAGTCATATCACATGCACCCATTGTCCTGATCCCTAATCTTAGAGCGATACAAATTATTATGTGGTCACAGACTGTGAGACAGAGAAAAACCAAACAAATTAAACGTAAATGAATGAGTAAAGCAAGTGAAATGTCAACTTACAGGGTACGAGAACACATCGACACGAGCCAAACCAAAGAGTAAGGACGAAAAGACAATAAAACGAATTATGAAATGCACGGAGTCAGAAGCACCCCTAGAAGAAAAGCATGCGTGCCCAAGAGAACAGATAACTGCTGCACGGGCGAAGCAACACGAAGGAGAGGAAGACACCGGCATAGAAGTACGTACTATTAATAATGATGTAGGAGGCCCTGTACGTAAATGTTCGACCAGCAGGTGGCAGCAGCATGGTAAAACATAAAACGAGAATTCGTATATATCTACGTGCACAATGTTTATTATTAGTTTCCTTCTTCGTCTACACAATAAACGCTTTGTCCGCACTCCTCGGCTTTAGATGAAGATGCAGCAGTGCAGTTTGTTGCTTCTGTCTTTTTTGCTGCTGCAGCTGCTGCAGCTGCTTGCTGTGCATTATGTTGACGCTTTGCTGCTGGTGAGCTAACCCGTTTTTCTTGCGTCGCCTTTACTATATTAAGACCACTCCGTAGGAAAGCCTTGTATATTACAAGGCTTTCCTACGGAGTGATCATAGTAAGGGCGACGCAAGAAATACGGGTTACCTCGACCGCAGCAGAGCATCAACGTAATACACAGCAGCAGCAACAACAACAACAACAACAACAACAACAACAGCAAAAACGGCAGAAGCCACTAGACTGCTGCATCTTCACCTAAAACCGAGGGGTGCGGACAAAGCGTTTACACGAAGAAGGAAACTAAAGTGGACAACGTGTACGTACGAACTCTGCTCGTTTTGTTTTTTATCATGCTGCCACCTGCTGGTAACATATGTACGTACAGCAGTAACTCATACATTACTACTTGCTACGTACTGCTGTTTAATACGTACATCATAGACAGCCACAAAGAAAGGCGTTTGCTTTGGGCCTTTCATTCCATTTGTTTTGTTGGCAACTTGTAGGCAACCAACATGCCTCGGTGTCTATTATTGTACTGCTGTATAGCAGACGGCTCGTTCGCCTCACGGCCATACTACCGAGTGCTGTACTGGGCTGCTGTGCGACCGCGTGTATGCGCAACGCAGGTGGGAATGGGAGCCAGGGATTAGTCGTACTACTATTGGCTGATACTATTAATAGAGAGTATATGTACTCGGGAGGTAGAATCAGCACCGCTTTTTCTTTCCATCCAACAAAAAATAAATAATATGAAAATAATGACGAACAAAAAAAACTTGCTGCACTTTTAATGAAACAAATATAATACAAAAAAAAACTCAACAACAGAATACGTATTTGTACTCGGGAGGTCGAATCAGAACCACTTTCTTTTGTGGAGGTGGAGTATGGGCAATACCGATAATATGAGCAGAAGCATATGAGCAGAAGCATAAGCACAAACAGCATCAGCACCGCAGCTTTCTTTTCATTCAACAAACCAAATATCATGCGAAAAAAACTCAATAACAACAGAGTAGTACTCGGGAGGTCGAATCAGCACTGCTTTTTTTTCATCCTACGAAAAAACAAATAATATGAAAATCATGACGAACAAAAAAAAACTTGCTTGCTTCACTTCTAAAATATAATCTGAAAATAATGAAGAAAACATATCTTGCTGCGCCGTCAACAGGGTGTATCGATGGCGTGCGCTTTTTTCCTGGCCGATTTTTCCCTGGTATATGCGGAGTAATTATCATACTCAACAACAACAGGGTGTATTTACTCGGGAGGTGGAATCAGTACATATTTCTTTTGTGGAGGTGGAGTATGGCAACACATTATTGGTAGCAGCATGTTGATACTCTGTAGTTGAATGAGGAGAAAGCAACGTATCTGTAAAACAGTTTGATAACATATTGTTGAGACACATCGTACGAAATACTATAAATAGTTTTTCACGAGCGGCAATCGCTGTTCATACATCGCTGTAGACGAAGGAGCAGCAGCAACAGCAACATATGGAACAGCAGCAGCAGCAGCAGCAGCAACAGCAACGTATGAAACAGCAGCAGCAGCAGCAGCACAGCACACAGGAGTACACAGATACGCACAACTACCGCCGCTACTACNAAATTTGTAATTTGGTTCCAATATTTTGGAATCTACGTACGAGTACACACATTATACATGCACAGATCTACGAGTACGTATACAGTACAGGACACCTAATAAGAAACAGGCTAATAAGAAAATCCAGGCTGACATTTAGACGAAAGTAAGAAATTCGAAACTCGTTATCTTGAAATTAGTGTAGAAAACACCCTCTCTCAAATAAGAAATCCAGCCTGGACCATAATTCCTGTTTCGTATTAGGTGTCCTGTACTGTATATGTACAGCAGTATGCATATCATATCTAGCTCTCTCTATCTACGAGCGATAGGCCGATCTACATACGTATGATTACGAGTACTTTGGTACAGTAGTAGTACTACTGCTGCTGTGCTTTACGGGTACATGTCTCTAGTCTAGACTACAAACTACAAAGCAGCCAAGGCGCCCCTTATGGAACATCAAAGCAGTACAGCAGAAGAAGCTGCAGAACACGCAGTACTGTAGCCGCTGTTCAGATTGTTGCCTTTGTGGCGGCTGTTGTTGTGTCCGATATGCGTGCGCCGAACCCGTAGTAAACAACTACGAGTACTCGTAGCAGGAGGAATCCAGCTGATCTAGTTGTGACAGCTTCGAACAACGAGTACTGCTTTGCTGTGTGTTCTGTATTTCATTGTGTATGCGTGTGTTTGATGTTTGCGATTCCAGCAACCCCCCCCCCTCCGATTTTAATATCACCCGCGCTTTACAGCAGCGATTAAAAACAACAAAACCGCTAATACCCGTCACGGGTATGGATAACACTTCATACTCGCTGATAATTTGGGCCCAGGGCACCCGGGTATCCAGCTGTTCGACGGGCACCCTTAGACGAGTACTCGGCTTCTAAACGCGTACCAGGGTACCCGCCCAAAAGGTATTACGTACGATTGAATACTCTTATCTAGGACCGGGGCGGGACTCGTCGGGCAACAGCTCTCTCGTAATTATCTTCTGTATACTCAGCTGTACAGCGCAGAACAGCCGTGATAACTACAGTACCACTGTGAGATCGACTTTAAATGCTACAAAAAAATAGTTAGATCGACTTCAGAAACAAAACAAGTCGTTGAGCCTGGACACCAAACTGAAGTTTCTTAACACCGGGAGCCCACTGTACCTCAGATACAATATAATCTCGTGACAGTTGTTTCGTTAGGAATGGCCGTCGCTACGCGTACTACTTTTACAGTCTATGCCACAGGTTTGCTCCAAGAAATAAACTATGAAGCATGTGCGATCTATTTTCACCTTGCGACACCCCCGGGATTTCAAATGACCAACATCCCGAAGGGGAACCTTGTATATATATTATACGAGCAGCGTGAGCGCCCAGCAGCAGCAGCGCGGGTAGGAGGATCATGTTACGCCCATACCGTAGTATATGAGTCCTTGCATTGCAACCATTGTAACCCGGGACACCAACCATTGTATGTATCATCCCCCAATCTTATAGCAGTGGCCGTTGCTGTAGCTACTCGGCACTTTTTATAGTCAAGTGTCCCCTCAGAAGTCCCAGGCGCCCGCTACGAGCGCATTCATAGTAAGAAACGCCAATTTGGCGTCGAGGCTCAGTTATTCATTGTGTTGCCACCATCGAGCACAGGCTACTACAGCATTGCCTCTTAGATGGGATTTAGTATAGTACCCTAGCCTGACCACCGTTTCTTCGGGAATCATTCCCATGGTTGTTCACGGGTGGGGCCAAACGTCGCGAGCCAGTTCGACCCGACCAGATCGGACCCGTGAGGTTCGGAAACCTTCCTGACCTGACCCGTGAAGGAGCCCTGATAAATATTGTTTATGGCGATAAAATGAGCCTAAAGTTATTACGACCGATTTCCTCAAGAGCTATCGTTCTCTCTCTCTCTAGTGCGATGACGATATGTTGCTGGTGTGCTTGGTAGATGTTGTTGCTACTGTACCTTGCGGAGGGCATTACTGTGGCGAAGAACGGCGCATGACCTTCGCCGATTTGTCGACATGCGAGTGCCAGGGTTTGGGGCAGGTTGGGGCGTAGACATGAGCTTGCTATCTGGTCGTTGCCTCTCCAGCACGTACCACCGGCGCCATACACCACTGTGGACCGAAATATTAGGACCGCTTGGTATTCATAGTAGGGTTCAAACGATCCTTATATTTTCGTCCAAATTGGTAGGCTTTATGGGAAGAAAACCGTTCTCTAGATCTAGCAGTCTTTACCTCTTCGACATGCATTTACCAGGAAGCAGGTATGCTTCATGGGAAGGAGACCGTTACGTAGATCTAGCAACAGTAATAAAAAGATGACACCTATCAGCTTAAAGCGACGCCTGTCGGCTTGGGACCGTATTCCTCGGTATACGAATCGGAACCACGATCAATCGTTCCAAGGGTATGTTCGAAAGGGTAGATACGGGTTCGCGGGGTATTTCTGATGGGCGTATTGAAGTTACCGAAGTGTCGGGTACCGGTATCGAGATCGTACCGAAGCATACGGGAGTGTTGGTTAGGATAACGAGGTCGTACCGAGCCTTACTGAGGACGTTGGCAGGGTAAATACCTCCGGTATGCTTTGGTACGTACGATACCGAACAAACCCTGGCATTCAATGTACTGATCCACCCGATCCGTCGAGACAAGCAACCGACCGACCAATCCGCATTTTTTGCGCAATCGACGCGGTCATCTATCAAACTCGTCCACGGTATTACTCTAGGTACCACTCTGCCCCTGAATATAAGCACCTTTCACACACTAATATTCAGTAAATACGGTGCTAATATTTAGGACAGAGTGGTATAAAATACCAGGTACATCATATGTAGCACATATATATATATATATATGCCTACGATAACCACTTCGAAAAATCAACCCATCGACCAATCAATCGTCGACCAAACCAAAAAGCCAATCCGACGGCCCATTCAACCAACGATCCCTCCCGTCCGACATGAAAAACAAAAATCCTCCATTTCGAAAATTAAAAAACCCTTCTTACTGCTGTACGCATGCCAATATGCATTGGTTGGCATCACACGCGACGAAATAAATACAAGCCAAAACATACCATCTTGCACCACAGGTTCGTCGTGCATTGGGACCTCCCCAAGAGCGTCGAGGGCTTGTACCAGGAGCTGGGCCGGGCCGGCCGCGACGGGTCGCCGGCGGTTAGCGTAGTGTACCACAGCCAAGAGTCGGCCGGCCTTCTGGCGTTTTTGGCGAAGAAACCCCAGCCTATCGCAGGTGTGTGGCTTTTTTAAGGGCTGGGGGTTGTAGCTATATGCGGCCGTGCCAAGCGCGGCGTGTGGGCTGGGGATTGGAGCTATAAGCCATCATGGCAAGCGATTTGAGCTATGAGTCGCCGTTGCAAGCACCGTGTGTTGGGTTGGTGGTAGTTTTCGTTAGCTTCGCTTGAGGTTGTCAGCAGCAGCAGCAGCACCAGCACCAGCACCAGGTTTGCACGGTGAGAGCCCACTATTAATAGTGCGACGATTGTTGTCAAAATCTTCACACAAAAAGTGTGTATGGCTTCCTGGCTCGGGTATCGCATACTTCGTATATACATATATCGGTATATATATCGGTGTCGTATCGATATCATGCGATATATCGAATGATGTCGGTATCGAGATACCCCGAAAAATTATCAATATTGATATCGATGTATCCCGAAAATGTCGCATCGTATATCGAGAATTCTAGACACGACACCGAACACTAATTACTATTACTATACAATCTACAACGAGTACTAATCCGGGAGAACTGTAGTAGTCATAAAACAAATATGGTCTGTAGACACGCGAGGGCGATATATGGATTTTGGGTCCATCTTGAGTATTGCGTATGCCTCGTAGTAATGGCCCTGGTATGAAAATGGGGGTACTTGGTAGAGTCTTTGTCCAAAATGGCTTCACAACCTCACATGTGTGTCAACGGAGGTAGGGGTACCACTTTTTGGCTCAATATTGTTTGACCGGTTGACCTCCTCACGTGAGTAACCACGGGATACTATTATCATTTTACTGGAATGTTTGCTTTTGAACTACCGCATTGGACGTTTCGGTCGGGTTGCGCGAACGAATGTTTCCGAAGTAATGTTTCGAGTGAGATATTGAGCTCCTCATGTGAGGAGCTCAGAAACTTCTACTGCGACCCTACCGTGGGATGAGTCATCTATAGATAATCTAGATCCTAACCTGTCCGTTATGAGATGTTGTGCATGTTCTGTACACTACAGATTCCAACCCAGGAAACACTTCCTAGACCACGCAGACTATACGTACGGCTCCCACCCGGCGATATGAGTTAGATCATACAGATCATACAGATCAGGGATGATTTATCTGCCCTGAAGGATCTACTGTAGATCGTGAAGTGTGCATCGATGATGATCTGTCCGAGCTGTGAAGTAGTGTACATTTTGTGCGGGCAAGGTTTGTACCAAACGCGTTTCCCCCCTTCGGAGAGAGCGTCCCACCTTAAAACGGATGGGGTTTTGCAACAAAACCGGCAGCATTGTTGGGCGTTGAATTGCCCCCGACCCCAGCCTGAAATGGCGGGGTTTTACCTATACCTGCGGAGGCCGCCCCTCTCACTGGAATTACCTGCGGAGGCCGCCCCTCTCTCTGGAATTCATTTTTTTTTTGCGGTCGTCATGGCTGGCGGCCGAGTTAGAACATTTGTGCGGGGTGGGGAACCTTAACTCCGCACAAGACGAAATGATCGTATCATGTAGTGTACACAAACGTGTCCCCCAACAGTTATCGCTGAAGAGTGCACGCCTCCGACAGATGGCGATCTAAGTCATCTACAGATAGATTATCTGAGCAATCCCACGGTAGGGGTACCACTTTTTGGCTCAATATTGTCTGACCGGTTGACCTCCTCACGTGAGTAACCACGGGATACTATTATCATTTTACTGGAATGTTTGCTTTTGAACTACCGCATTGGACGTTTCGGTCGGGTTGCGCGAACGAATGTTTCCGAAGTAATGTTTCGAGTGAGATATTGAGCTCCTCATGTGAGGAGCTCAGAAACTTCTACTGCGACCCTACCGTGGGATGAGTCATCTATAGATAATCTAGATCCTAACCTGTCCGTTATGAGATGTTGTGCATGTTCTGTACACTACAGATTCCAACCCAGGAAACACTTCCTAGACCACGCAGACTATACGTACGGCTCCCACCCGGCGATATGAGTTAGATCATACAGATCATACAGATCATACAGATCAGGGATCTATCTGCCCTGAAGGATCTACTGTAGATCGTGAAGTGTGCATCGATGATGATCTGTCCGAGCTGTGAAGTAGTGTACATTTTGTGCGGGCGAGGTTTGTACCAAACGCGTTTCCCCCCTTCGGAGAGAGCGTCCCACCTTAAAGCGGATGGGGTTTTGCAACAAAACCGGCAGCATTGTTGGGCGTTGAATTGCCCCCGACCCCAGCCTGAAATGGCGGGGTTTTACCTATACCTGCGGAGGCCGCCCCTCTCACTGGAATTACCTGCGGAGGCCGCCCCTCTCTCTGGAATTCATTTTTTTTTTGCGGTCGTCATGGCTGGCGGCCGAGTTAGAACATTTGTGCGGGGTGGGGAACCTTAACTCCGCACAAGACGAAATGATCGTATCACGTAGTGTGTACCGTTATGCACCTACCGTATTGTAACTATTGTGTATTTATTTTGCTTCTGAACGGGTCTTTAAAATTATAGCGGTACAGGGTGGAATACGGTAATGACAGTCCACGAAGCCAGTTACCGTAGTCTACTCCGTTGCTTGTCTTGGGAGTGGTGGCAAAACAGAAAAGACACCAATCCAATTCGACCGTTGCGCATCCATCATACGCAAGAAAATACCGCCACAAAGCGTTCTTGGTAAGGATGACAGCTAAACCCGCCATCATATTATGCGACTCGCACGAACACCTCGCGGCGCTTCGTCGTGGTTGGCGCATGAAAACAAACTAACGAGTTCTCCTCCGCGGTGGGCGATGGGTCGTGTGTTCATACATGGACCTACGGCATAGCAGATATGCGGCTATTGAGTAACACGCCTCACCCAACCCCGAGCTACCACGGCGACAAGAATATCATCCCGTACCCAACGCGCCTCGTCCGAATCATCCTATCATCGTTATGGGCACGCTCCGATTGTCGCCTGGGATATCAGCGAAGGCCAAACGTTAGCCACGGAGACATACCATCCATCCCTCCTGTCGAAGGGGAGCGTGGTTAATTTGTAAATCATGAACCCAGGCAAGCAAAAAGATGAGTAAAGGACGCCCCCCCTCGCCGGCTCAGGTGCGTCAGGCAATGCTAGGTTACTGAAAATGAGTCGCCCTCGCCCCCCAGGTCAGTGCCTGAGCTACGGCAATGCATGAATATCGAGTACACCCCCGCCACTCTGTCTCGAAAGGGATGCGTGGTCAATGGTCAAACGACTAAGGCAAGCAACAAATGAGTACGCCCCCTCCCTTACCCCTCTCCTTTCCTCCCCTAACCCCGTCCCCGTGTAAACCGCCTCCTCATGTCGTGCGTGAAACGCAGGCAAGGTTTATGTCGGGGGAAGTCGATGTTATCACGGGAAGCGTGGCCTTTGGTATGGGCATCGACAAGAGCGACGTCAGGTGAACAAAAGACGCGATTGCCAACCCCTACTACACGAACAGTGCGACCCCCCGAGATAGCGATAAGATCAGCGATACACTTTGGTATTATCAGCCCGCTGTACAGCAGTGGGTGCCCCGATTCAAGAGGGCGTACGCTATGTAAGAGAATAGTACAGTTAAAAAGAGAGGCCAACTCGGCTGGACCCGCCTACACTACGAGTAAAACTATCTGTTCCCCGCTGTGGATAAGAGATATGTGTATGTATCACACCTCTATTAACCCATTCAGAACTGAAAAAGTTATCCCACACTAATTCCAAGTAGCTTGTCCCCAAATACGTGGGACCAGTTCTTAAGGGGTTCATAGGGGTACCCACTGTGTGTTCATATATATATATATATTATATGTATAGGTACCAAATGGACATTTTCCGGGAATACTTTCACTTTTCATCTCCGGCCGCGGGTCTTTTCCCGCGCTATCGGCTGCGGGGCACGTAAGGGGGCCGCGTGTACGCCACGGCGCAAGTGTGGGTCCCGGCCGAGGCCCGTGGGGCGTGCTCTGGGCCTTCAAAGTCGCGAATTCTGGCAAATAACTCAGGGGAGACGTTCCGACTTGACACCGCCTCGCAACTACTCTGAAAAACCTGCCGTACGACTGGTTTTTCATCCGTATGAACTTTGATGGTTCGTTTTTGACCCGCCGTATGAACGGAACACACAAAGCACGCACCACGCACGAGAAAACAAGGACCACACCGACATCGAACGAGGCACACATCAAGTGTCGTGCAGCAGTAGTTGATACCATGCTGCATGCGTTTGCTCTCTCTGGGCTGCGTACAGCAGTAGTAGCAGTTGTACGAGACGCTCTATAACTTACAGGCTCATTTCATGTAAATTTGTAATTTGGTTCCAATATTTTGGAATCTACGTACGAGTACACACATTATACATGCACAGATCTACGAGTACGTATACAGTACAGGACACCTAATAAGAAACAGGCTAATAAGAAAATCCAGGCTGACATTTAGACGAAAGTAAGAAATTCGAAACTCGTTATCTTGAAATTAGTGTAGAAAACACCCTCTCTCAAATAAGAAATCCAGCCTGGACCATAATTCCTGTTTCGTATTAGGTGTCCTGTACTGTATATGTACAGCAGTATGCATATCATATCTAGCTCTCTCTATCTACGAGCGATAGGCCGATCTACATACGTATGATTACGAGTACTTTGGTACAGTAGTAGTACTACTGCTGCTGTGCTTTACGGGTACATGTCTCTAGTCTAGACTACAAACTACAAAGCAGCCAAGGCGCCCCTTATGGAACACAAAGCAGTACAGCAAAAGAAGCTGCAGAACACGCAGTAGCCGCTGTTCAGATTGTTGCCTTTTTGGCGGCTGTTGTTGTGTCTTGTATGTGTGCGCCGGACCCGTAGTAAACAGCTATGCGTAGCAGGAGGAATCAAGCTGATCTAGTTGTGACAGCTACGAACAACGAGTACTGCTTTGCTGTGTGTTCTGTATTTCATTGTGTATGCGTGTGTTTGATGTTTGCGATTCCAGCAACCCCCCCCCCTCCGATTTTAATATCACCCGCGCTTTACAGCAGCGATTAAAAACAACAAAACCGCTAATACCCGTCACGGGTATGGATAACACTTCATACTCGCTGATAATTTGGGCCCAGGGCACCCGGGTATCCAGCTGTTCGACGGGCACCCTTAGACGAGTACTCGGCTTCTAAACGCGTACCAGGGTACCCGCCCAAAAGGTATTACGTACGATGAATACTCTTATCTAGGACCGGGGCGGGACTCGTCGGGCAACAGCTCTCTCGTAATTATCTTCTGTATACTCAGCTGTACAGCGCAGAACAGCCGTGATAACTACAGTACCACTGTGGGATCGACTTTAAATGCTACAAAAAAATAGTTAGATCGACTTCAGAAACAAAACAAGTCGTTGAGCCTGGACACCAAACTGAAGTTTCCTAACACCGGGAGCCCACTACTGTACCTCAGATGCGATATAATGTTGTGACAGTTGTTTCGTTAGGAATGGCCGTCGCTACGCGTACTACTTTTACGGTCTATGCCACAGGTTTGTTCCAAAATCTAAAATATGAAGCATGTGCGATCTATTTTCACCTTGCGACACCCCCGGGATTTCAAATGACCAACATCCCGAAGGGGAACCTTGTATATAACATATCTATTCTTTCACGATTAGAGGTCCGTAGTYACTCGATCCTCTTTGTCCGTACAGACCAACTGATACACAGCTCTTTGCAAACAGACCTTTCGTTTCGCAACCAGCCCTTCAAACAGGCCAACTGAGCTCTTCGCAAACAGCAACTGACGTAACAGCCAAACTGACGTATTGTACTGACGTATTATGCAAACAGCCCAACTGATATCTACCCGCGGGAGGGGAGGGGTTCCCAGCGTATTCGGAGGGCTTTGCGGCCCGGGTCCAAATCCACACTAATTTCAAGATAAAAATATCCACACTAAAATCAAGTAATTTTCCTGGCCATACTAAAATCAAGTATTTTTTTCCTAAAGAGTCGCCCACATGTGAAAATATGGATCTCCAGAACATCGGTCAAAATCGATATCGGCCCATAACTTCGCGAGTTAGCCACTTCTACATTAATTTCAATATGAAAAGGCCAGACGTAAAAAAATCAACCGAAAAAAAAAAAAAAAAAAAGGGCCACTGCTGTACGTACAAGCGCTGTGCATCCATGCCGGTGGTTTGTTTACACTGCTGTACCTACAAGGGCTGCGCATCCATGCCGGCGTTTTGTTTGTGTTCGCTGTACGTACGTACGAGTCGTACTGCTGGACTGCTGCTGCTGCTGTTGTTGTTGTTATTGCTGCTGTAGATGGGTTATTATATAAGGACTACTACTATTATTATTGCTGTACGTACTGGTGCTGCCGTATACTGATTTCACTCTGCTGTTGTTGTAGATTGCGGATGGGTGGATCGGTTGGTACGTGTGTGTGTCGATCGGTTGGTGCGCACGTACGTACGTGGTTGGGTGGGTGGGTCGGTGGTTGGGTGGGTGGGTGTGAGTGATGTGAGTGGATGTTGGTAAGTACGTGAGAGTAGGTGGGTGTGGGTGGGTGGGTGTCGGTGGGTCGGTTGATACGTGGTTGACTGCGTGTGTGGATCGTGACCCAGTTCTTATTTTGTACTTTTGTTTCTGTCCGCTTTATACTGGCCCCGCCCTGGCGTGGTTCGGAGTGCCACTAGTATATGTATAAAACAGCAGTGTGTGTTGCCTTCACAGGAAACCCGTTCTTTCTACTCTTCCCTGTAATGCGTTTTACAACCTAACTGCAGCAGTACATGTAATGGCATGGCCAGTCATATCACATGCACCCATTGTCCTGATCCCTAATCTTAGAGCGATACAAATTATTATGTGGTCACAGACTGTGAGACAGAGAAAAACCAAACAAATTAAACGTAAATGAATGAGTAAAGCAAGTGAAATGTCAACTTACAGGGTACGAGAACACATCGACACGAGCCGCGACAAAGAGTAAGGACGTAAAGACAATAAAACGAATTATGAAATGCACGGAGTCAGAAGCACCCCTAGAAGAAAAGCATGCGTGCCCAAGAGAACAGATAACTGCTGCACGGGCGAAGCAACACGAAGGAGAGGAAGACACCGGCATAGAAGTACGTACTATTAATAATGATGTAGGAGGTACTGTACGTAAATGTTCGACCAGCAGGTGGCAGCATGGTAAAACATAAAACGAGAGTTCGTATATATCTACGTGCACAATGTTTATTGTTATTAGTTTCCTTCTTCGTCTACACAATAAACGCTTTGTCCGCACTCCTTGGCTTTAGATGAAGATGCAGCAGTGCAGTTTGTTGCTTCTGTCTTTTTTGCTGCTGCAGCTGTTGCAGCTGCTGCAGCTGCTGGCAGCTGCTGCAGCTGCTGCAGCTGCTGGCAGCTGCTGCTGTGCATTAGGTTGACGCTGTGCTGCTGGCGAGGTAACCCGTTTCTCTTGCGTCGCCTTTACTATATTAAGACCACTCCGTAGGAAAGCCTTGTATATTACAAGGCTTTCCTACGGAGTGGTCATAGTAAGGGCGACGCAAGAAATACGGGTTACCTCGACCGCAGCAGAGCATCAACATAATACACAGCAGCAGCAGCAGCAGCAACAACAGCAACAACAACAGCAAAACGGCAGAAGCCACTAGACTGCTGCATCTACACCTAAAACCGAGGGGTGCGGACAAAGCGTTTACACGAAGAAGGAAACTAAAGTGGATAACGTGTACGTACGAACTCTGCTCGTTTTTTTTTTTTTTTGCTGCCACCTGCTGGTAACATATGTGCGTACAGCAGTACCTCATCCATTACTACTTGCTACGTACTGCTGTTTAATACGTACATCATAGCCAGCCACAAAGAAAGGCGTTTGCTTTGGGCATTTCATTCCATTTTTTTGTTGTCAACTTGTAGGCAACCAACTGCCTCGGTGTCTATTATTGTACTGCTGTATAATAGCAGACGGCTCGTTCGCCTCACGGCCATACCACCGAGTGCTGTACTGGGCTCCTGTGCGACCGCGTGTAGGCGCAACGTAGGTGGGAATGGGGGCCGGGGATTAGTCGTACTACTATTGGCTGATACTACAGAGTATAGGTACTCGGGAGGTAGAATCAGCACCGCTTTTTCTTTCCATCCAACAAAGAATAAATAATAATATGAAAATAATGACGAACAAAAAAAACTTGCTGCACTTCCAACGAAACAAATATAATACAAAAAAACTCAACAACAACAGAGTACGTTTTTGTACTCGTGAGGTCGAATCAGCACCACTTTCGTTTGTGGAGGTGGAGTATGGGCAATACCGATAACATGAGCAGAAGCATACAGTAGGTACAAACAGCATAATATCATGCGAAAAAAACTCAATAACAACAGAGTACAGTAGTAGTACTCGGTTGGTCGAATCAGCACTGCTTTTTTTTCATCCCACGGAAAAACAATAATATGAAAATCATGAACAAAAATAAACTTGCTTGCTTCACTTCTAAAATATAATCTGAAACTAATGAAGAAACAAATAACTTGCTGCGCCGTCAACAGAGTGTATCGATGGCGTACGATTTTTTCCTGGCCGATTTTTTCCTGGTATACAGTATGCGGAATAGTTATCATACTCAACAACAACAGGGTGTATATACTCGGGAGGTGGAATCAGCACATATTTCTTTTGTGGAGGAGTATGGGCAACACATTATTGGTAGCAGCGTGTTGATACTCTGTAGTTGAATTAGGAGACAGCAACGTATCTGTAAAACAGTTTGATAACATATTGTTGAGACAAATCGTAAAAGTTATATAAATATAGTTGTTCACGAGCGGCAATCGCTGTTCACATACATCGCTGTAGACGAAGGAGCAAGCAGCAACAGCAACATATGGAACAGCAGCTGCAGCAGCAACATCGACACAGCAGCAGCAGCAACAGCAACGTATGAAACAGCAGCAGCAGCAGCAGCACAGCACACAGGAGTACACAGATACGCACAACTACCGCCGCTACTACTACTGTAGTACTGCTGCTGCTCCTGCTGCTCCTGCTGTGGGTAGGTTACATACCTACCTCCCAACTTCGAAAGCGGAAGTGGTACACTTGGCAAAGTTCGATCATAAAATAAAAGGTACAATAAAGCGCAACTAACCCGTAAAGATGATACGGACCACTGCTGCGGACCACTCTCTAGTTCAAGCACAGAGTTATATATGTTTTTATACGAGCAGCGTGAGCGCCCAGCAGCAGCAGCGCGGGTAGAAGGATCATGTTACGCCCGTACCGTAGTATATGAGTCCTTGCATTGCACCAACCATTGTATGTATCATCCCCCAATCTTATAGCAGTGGCCGTTGCTGTAGGTACTCGGCACTTTTTACAGTCAAGTGTCCCCTCAGAAGTCCCAGGCGCCCGCCACGAGCGTATTAATAGTAAGAAACGCCAAGTTGGCGTCGAGGCTCAGTTATTCATTTTATTGCCACCATCCAGCACAGGCTACTATAATACAGCATTGCCTCTTAGATGGGATTTAGTATAGTACCCTATCATAGCCTGACCACCGTTTCTTCGGGAATCATTCCCATGTTTGTTCACGGGTCGGGCCAAACGTCGCGAGCCAGTTCGACCCGACCAGATCGGACCCGTGAGGTTCGGAAACCTTCATGACCTGACCCGTGAAGGAGCCCTGATGAATATTGTTCATGGCGATAAAATGAGCCTAAAGTTATTACGACCAATTTCCTCAAGAGCGATCGTTCTCTCTCTCTCTAGTGCGATGACGATATTTTGCTGGTGTGCTTGGTAGACTACTGTACCTTGCGGAGGGCATTACTGTGGCGAAGAACGGCGCATGACCTTCGCCGATTTGTCGATATGCGAGTGCCAGGGTTTGGGGCAGGTTGGGGCGTAGACATGAGCTTGCTATCTGGTCGCTGCCTCTCCAGCACGTACCACCGGCGCCATACACCACTGTGGACCGAAATATTAGGTCCGCTTGGTATTCATAGTAGGGTTCAAACGATCCTTATATTTTCGTCCAAATTGGCAGGCTTTATGGGAAGAAAACCGTTCTCTAGATCTAGCAGTCTTTACCTCTTCGACATGCATTTACCAGGAAGCAGGTATGCTTCCTGGGAAGGAGACCGTTACGTAGATCTAGCAACAGTAATGAGAAGATGACACCTATCAGCTTAAAGCGACGCCTGTCGGCTTGGGACCGTATTCCTCGGTATACGAATCGGAACCACGATCAATCGTTCCAAGGGTATGTTCGAAAGGGTAGATACGGGTTCGCGAGGTATTTCTGATGGGCGTACTGAAGTTACCGAAGTGTCGGGTACCGGTATCGAGATCGTACCGAAGCATACGGGAGTGTTGGTTAGGATAACGAGGCCGTACCGAGCCTTACTGAGGACGTTGGCGGGGTAAATACCTCCGGTATACTTTGGTACGTACGATACCGAACAAACCCTGGCATTCAATGTACTGATCCACCCGATCCGTCGAGACAAGCAACCGACCGACCAATCCGCATTTTTTGCGCAATCGACGCGGTCATCTATCAAACTCGTCCACGGTATTACTCTAGGTACCACTCTGCCCCTGAATATAAGCACATTTCACACACTAATATTCAGTAAATACGGTGCTAATATTTAGGACAGAGTGGTATAAAATACCAGGTACATCATATGTAGCACATATATATATATATATATGCCTACGATAACCACTTCGAAAAATCAACCCATCGACCAATCAATCGTCGACCAAACCAAAAAGCCAATCCGACGGCCCATTCAACCAACGATCCCTCCCGTCCGACATGAAAAACAAAAATCCTCCATTTCGAAAATTAAAAAACCCTTCTTACTGCTGTACGCATGCCAATATGCATTGGTTGGCATCACACGCGACGAAATAAATACAAGCCAAAACATACCATCTTGCACCACAGGTTCGTCGTGCATTGGGACCTCCCCAAGAGCGTCGAGGGCTTGTACCAGGAGCTGGGCCGGGCCGGCCGCGACGGGTCGCCGGCGGTTAGCGTAGTGTACCACAGCCAAGAGTCGGCCGGCCTTTTGGCGTTTTTGGCGAAGAAACCCCAGCCTATCGCAGGTGTGTGGCTTTTTTAAGGGCTGGGGGTTGTAGCTATATGCGGCCGTGCCAAGCGCGGCGTGTGGGCTGGGGATTGGAGCTATAAGCCATCATGGCAAGCGATTTGAGCTATGAGTCGCCGTTGCAAGCACCGTGTGTGGGGTTGGTGGTAGTTTTCGTTAGCTTTACTTGAGGTTGTCAGCAGCACCAACACCAGCACCAGGTTTGCACGGTGAGAGCGATTGTTGTCAAAATCATCACACAACAAGTGTGTATGGCTTCCTGGCTCGGGTATCGTATATATATCGGTATATATATATCGGTGTCGTATCGATACCATGCGATATATCGAATGATGTCGGTATCGAGATACCCCGAAACAATTATCAATATTGATATCGATGTATCCCGGAAATATCGCATCGTATATCGAGAATTCTAGACACGACACCGAACACTAATTACTATTACTATACAATCTACAACGAGTACTAATCCGGGAGAACTGTAGTAGTCATAAAACAAATATGGTCTGCAGACACGCGAGGGCGATATATGGATTTTGGGTCCATCTTGAGTACCAGGTATTGCGTATGCCTCGTAGTAATGGCCCTGGTATGAAAATGGGGGTACTTGGTAGAGTCTTTGTCCAAAATGGCTTCACAACCTCACATGTGTGTCAACGGAGTCCCCCCTCCCCATAGAAGGTAGATCGTGGCCACAGGCGGCCAAACAGGAAGGGGATAGGACTACGTAGCAAAAACTTTATTTGTAACATGGAAACGACGTAATGAGCGCCCAACTGTTGGAGGTGTCTATATTAGGAGTAGGAACGGTGCTCCGTCTCGAAAGGGATGCGTGGTCAATGGTTAAATGACTAAGGCAATAAACAGATGAGTACGCCCCCCCCGCCCCCTCCCGACCTTCCGCAATTCACGATCGGCTGTGTCCATTTTCCTGCTGTCTCGTCCATCAAAAGGAAAACCAGGAAGAGGATAAGGCCGTAGGCAATATGTTTTTAGTGTAATTCATGCGAAAAAAAAGAGGTAATGGGCGCCCAAAATCTTGGAGGTGTCTCTATTAGGAGTAGGAATGGTTGCCCCGTCTCGAAAGGGATGCGTGGTCATTGGTCAAAGAACTAAGGCAAGCAACTAATGAGTACACCCCCCCCGGTTCTCCATCTCCGAAGGGGTGCGTGGTCAATGGTCGAATGACTTAAGCAAACAACAAATGAGTACGCCCCTCCTCCGCCTCTCCCTCCCCCTCCCAATTTACGTTCGGCTGTGTCCAATGCTCTGCTGTTTACCCCACTAGGTGATAAGTCGGAGGCGGAAAAGAAGGTCGCGGAGAAGCGGCAGGAAAAGGCGGCACTGAAGGCCATCGCGGCCGTTAAGGCTGTAGTTGCGTACTGCGAGAAGGCTGGCTGCCGACGTGAAGCTCTTCTGGGACATTTCGGGGAGGGTAAGACGACGGCTGAAGGCATGATACACATCTGCAATGCGAAACATGATGAACTGAATTGAATGCACGCTTCTGTGTGAAACCAGGTTGTTTGTCTGTTTGTTTGTTTGTTTGTTTGTTTTTCTCATCCCATTTACTATCTTCGCCCTCATTTCCTCTCTCCCTCTGTTTATTTAAAATAACTACAACCAACAGTTGTGAGGTTGTGTAGTGGGCTTATATAGCTTGCAAATGTTTCTAAGCGTCGGTTGATGGGCGATGTATACGACATAGAGCCAAAGGTACACGAACAAAAACAAAATCGACACCCCACTTTTGTTTCAAGTCCCAGACACGGGGGCGTACTCATTTGTTGCTTGCCTTAGTCATTTGACCATTGACCACGCATCCCTTTCGAGACGGAGCGCCGTTCCTACTCGTAATAGAGACACCTCCAACATTTGGGCGCTCATTACGTTGTTTCCATATATTACAAATAAACATTTTGCTAATCCTATCCCCTTCCTGCTTCGCCTCCTTTGGCCACCATCTATTTCCTAAGATAGCGATCGTTTTCTCGCTACTATATATTAACAGTGCATCAAACTTCTCCATGTCACAATTCGTCTATTTTCCTCATTTCCTCTTCTAACACGTCCCGTTCCTCCTTGTACATTTCACATTCTCCCACTATGTTAATTCTACTCTCTATTGCTTTGCCACATGGGCACATCTGTGCATCTACTCCCTCCTCCTCCTCCCGGCTACTGGTATACCTCTTTCTTCTGATCGAACACGGGGGGAGGGGGGTATAAGACTAAAATCGAGTAAAAACAAACCTGAAAAACATAATATGTTTTATTTATTTTCTGACAAGAATCCCAACCCATCTACTTTGTTTTCAATTCCGACATGGTGGCGATTGTGGTGGCTCCGTTATCTCTTTTTTTTTTTTTGTCGTGTACCCCTTATAGAGCTCTCCTATGCTATGATCAAGTGATATTTATATCATCAGAAAGTTCAGGTGCTACCTACCCGTATATATCGCCGCATACGTCACCGCACAAATAAGGAGGCGGGACGGGACCGAAACGGCAAAGGGTGACGACATCTAACGGCCCACAGGAAATTGCCAGCCCCGAAGTACTCAGGAAAGGCTCGAGAATGGGATATGTGTTGGTGTAGTGTGGATCTACATGGTATCTGTCGATATCCAACCAAGGACTGTACTCGAAAATATCTAGTAGATACGTTTTGCGCAAAATGAACCCGGTGCAACATTGTCCAAATGCGGTGCAACCTAGGCCAATGGGTTTCAACACATGTAGATTGTCTGCTATAATGGCGTAGTCTCTGAAAGGATGGGCTGGCCCGAGATTGCCCTCAACGTGACCGGGTTGGCGTGAGAGGGGAGGCCAGACTCATGCTATCCGCGTGTATGACTGAGTGGAGCGGTCTCAGGCTCTGGCTCGCTGCCTACCTCCCTTTGCCCTCCCTTTAACCATTTCGTGACATCGTGCTGATGCAGAGCGACAGCTCCCCCGAGGCTGTACTTGACTGTTCATTTGCGAACGGCTGTTGGAAGTGGTTGTTCCAATTGTTTTGGCACAAGGCGCGAGCGCAATAAAAATCAACATTGCTAAAAAATACAACAAAGTAAAATTGATGTTGATGTAGACGCCAGAAGGAATGCGATGGTAGCCTGGTTGTACTTTGGTGAGAGCACTCACGAGGAAGCTCTTGGCCTATATACTGTGAACAATCGCACGGAGCCAGATAACAATTGCGACACATAACTGACTGTACATCCCTTAGCACCCGCGATCGAAGCATTACATGCAGCTTTCCTAGATGACTTTCGACGAAGCTGGTCCCCGATCTCAAAGCCGACATGTCTTTATTTAATCACAAAAACTGACAATATATTAAAAACAAAATGCTGGTGCCGGCGGTGGCTTTCCACGAAGTAAGCCCTCCATCCCACAGCCGTCATGTCTTTTTTTATTGTATCACGAAGCTTGCAATAGTTGAGTTTGCAACCACTCAATCGGTCGTACTCACAGCTGACGTATTTTCGTAGATATTTGATCAACATTGCCGTAACTATAAAAACTGGCACCGCGCAAAATATTCAAAAATGCAGGTGTCGGCGGTGGTGCGAAGGGGAAAAAGGGTGGTGTTTCGGCGAAACCTGTCCCTTGCCACGGCACGTGCGACTGGTGCGGCGATGACCGCGAGAGGGTCCGCAAAGACCTCGTGAAGCTAGCAGCAGCTAGGTGAGAGGGGAATCGGTGCTGCGATAGGGGTACGAGTAACACTTTTTTTTTTCACTTTTTTGTTTTGCCTTCGGAGGCAAATACTAATATTTCTGAACTGATGGGGCCTCTCAGCTGAGGAACTCCCCAATGAGGCATGCCTTATTGTTTTTTGTTTTAAAAACATTGTTTTGACGTACAGGAACTTAGGCCATGGGATGAATCATCCGGTTAAGCGTACACTTGTTCTTAAATACGTGTTTGGGTGAAAAATAGAGCTCCTATACTATAATCAAGTGAGGACTCTCAGGAATTTCTGTAATATGGTGTCCCCCGACCGTGTACATAATGTATCGAGGGGGTTGTAGAGGGACTCGTCCTTTTTTTCCGGGGCCATGTTACGGCAGCAGGGGGATACAATCGGGCCAAAAGCGTTTCACACGCCGGACAGATAATCTACAGATAGATCAGATAGATCATCTAGATCCTAATCTGCCGTTCTGAGGTGTTGTGGAGGATCTGTGCAGTACAGATCCAACCGAGAAAACAGGTGCTACTGCTGTAGATCATGCAGATTAGTACGGCTCCCACCCGGCAACGTGAGCTACTACTATGTGATCATACCACTCTGTCCCGAAATATAAGCAACGTTTGTATTAAAAATCAATACACAACGGATGCTTATGTTAAGGTACAGAGTGGTATATACAAGATCGGGAAGTGATCTGCCTTGAAAGATCTAGATCATCAAGTGGGAATCGATGATGATCGGTAGATCATCTGTCCGAGCTGTGAAACGTCTTTTGAATGACGTGGGCTTATAAACCGAGGAACTGCCTCGTACCTTTGAAAAATATAATAAAATGAATAAGACGCGTGAGCTGTGAGATTGAAAATTTCCTCGACAAATTATGTTTTTTTACAGCAGCTGCGTGTGATACTTCGATCGCAACCCATTTACAACTCCATTTTCCGATTCATTTCAAGTTTTGTTTGTTGATATATCTACGTAAGTCATTGACATGAATCGTTGGCTGGCGCGTACCATTTCCCCCCTAAATTTCGGGCCTTGAGTGATATATAGAGCTGCCCCAACGTATATAGCTTTCTCCTATATCGTATACTTTGTGTATAGGTGAAAACTAATTACTTGGAGGATCAATACGTTTTTTTTTAACGAGCTATTACGTTTTGTCAAAGATAGTGACAAGGTATATATGTACAAGTATCGTACCGTTTACCGTATCAGGCACCAGGTATAGTATCCCAGGTAATCTCCAACTTATGCATGAGATACTATCGTATCGTGTATTTATAAAATTAAAAAAAAAAAAACAGCTGTGAGATCGAGGATTTCGTCGAAACTCACCTTCGCAAGTTGTGTGTGATATTTCGATCGCGCGTACTACAGTACGGATTTTTTTGTGTCTATATACATCACGAGGGAGCCGTTCATTGGTCCATCTACAAAAAAACCCAACGGTTTCAAGCAACAAAATAAAATAAAAATCTCTCTTTTACGTAGAATGTCTGAAGTACCCCCCTTTACTTTTAACAAGCGCTGTGTTTATTATTTTCGCCAATGCTTATTGATATCAAATACCAAGTATGTACGAGAAAATATGCCACATACATAAGCATTTTTCGTGCCCCACTGTTCAGACCTGTTACTGAAAATTACCTAATGGTATTTTTCTTCTGTTCCTCGATGTTTCGCCCCCCGACTTGGATGCTTGGCCGTGTGCTGTAAATTAGAGCCGGTAGCGGCTGGATGGGCGTGCGAAGCGTAGCCCCCGGGGCTGACGGAGGCAAAGGGAAGAGTGGAGGACCCCCTAAGGACGGGTATGATGCTAAGAGCTACTACCGGCTGGCGGGCGAAGACCGAGACGGAGGGGAAGGGAGCGACGGAGACGAGGTCGGGTTTGCTGCGTGCTTTGCCAGATCTCCGTGTGTTTTGTTTTGTCAGCAGGCTATGCAGGAAACCCGACCATCTCAAACAAACATGTAAAAAAAAAGCAAAAACAAAAACAAACTAACAGACAACAAAAAAAACTAACTAACAAATAAACCTACGAACTAGCGAACTAACAAACTAACAAACACCCTGGGCCAGCATGCTCTTGCCTCTACCTCTTCCATCCCGGTCGCGAAATGGCCTTGCCATTTGATATCGGTGAGGACAATGGATGTCGGTGTTGGCACCTGGTTCTAAATATATAGGGCTCTTCGCGGGTCAGGAACTTTTCAAATCTCACGGGTCGGGTCAGGTCGGGTCGAGCCCAGGAGGTATTCAAACTCTCATGGGTCGGGTCGGATCATTCTTACCCGACCCGACCCGACCCGACCCGACCCGACCCGACCCATCCCGGCCCGGCCTGACCCGCGAGGTTTGACCCGACCAGTGAACAGCCTTGGATACATCGATGCAAACACACGAAGATTGGAAACGATGACCCCTATGGGCGATAGGTATGAAGGCGTGTACCGGCGAAGGGGCGAGACCAGTGACCATGGCTTGCCCAGAAGGCCGCTGAGGGTAAAAACCTCCCACAAGCTGAGCTGGAAAGTAAAAGCGATGATTAAAAATGGTAGAAAATGAGGTATCCTGTTGTGGGTTTCATTTGCACGCATGGGTCACGATTTGTTTCCGTATCAGCCGTGGCATATCGCGTTCGCTCACCACCGCTCGAGCAACGTAGGCCCATCGCCGCGGTGAACCTATACAAAAATAGGGAAACCTTCCCCTTTTACCATCATAGACAACACGACCGCCCCTTTTGCGTCGTTAAGAAGTTTTACCTCGTACAGTCCGATTGTTTTTACTGAACACACATGATGACAATGACGAATAACATATTCGAGAGAACCTTGCGAGAATAATCCGTGGTTTGTTCGTAAGAGAGAATCAGGCATGTTGGTTATATTCTGTGTGCTAATTCGATAATTGAACTTCTTCATGGTACGAGTAGCCATTGTTTGGTTCATCGTGTAGGTTAAACTACCAAGTGGATACAGCACGGGATGGTGCTGGTAGACTGGTAAAACGCGCGAACAGCCAATGCTTCCGCAGCTGCCCTCACATCTCTGGGCCAGACATATAGTGGTTTTCCCCTATATACCGTTTAAGATGGGGCCTCTTTCGTCTGCTTACGACCGCTCGAGCACACAGGGTGGTAAATGGTGCAACATCTATCTGTTGTTTCGGTGGATTCGTCTCTCGTCCGCTTGCCACTGCTCGAAAACACAGGGTGATACGTGGCGCACACCTATCTGTTGTTTCGATGGATGCGTCCCTCGTCCGCTTGCCACCGCACGAGCACACAGGGTGCTAAGTGGTGCATATTTACCTGTTGTCTCGATGCGCGCAACGAATCGTAATCCTTGCCGCAGGGGACCGGGTCAAGTGACGACGAGAGTAACGGCGGGTTTGATGCCCGTCGACCTGGTGCCGCTGGAGGAGGTGCACGCCTCCCCAAGGCGGAAGGCAAGCTGGTAGAAGCTTTGAGTCGTCACGACTTAGGTCGCCAACTTTTTTTTTTCCATCCCGTTTTCTTCATCACCCTTCTTTTCTAGCCCCTTCCTAATCGTCGCTCAGACCCGGGGTCACTTAAGTAGGCTATTCTCCCTCCCCACTAAGGTACGTGCCTTGCATGTTTGCATTTTCTTACCACGTCGACTCGCGTCGAATTTTTGCGTATGCGCCAGGCGCTTTCTGCAGTCGGTTTCGGTTCAAAATTAAGAATCCCGGAACATGGCCGGGTCCGAAACCCTGACCTTGGACCTTAGTAGTTTACCAGGCTAACCACTAGACCATCGGGGCGACTTGTGATTATTTGCCGGACTAATACTTAGTCGTTGCCCAGAGATGCCGACTATCCGACTCACTAGGTTTCCATATACGGTAGGATTATTGAATGCGGGATACAGTTTGTATTGTTTGGGTGGGGCCCCCTCGGCCGGGGAGGGCTAATTTGGCTCGCTTCGCTCGCCTGACTTTAGTCGTGAAGTCGGATGGCCATCAACTGGCTTCGCCATCCGACTTTCGCCGACTAAAGTCAGTTAGTTGGTTAACCGAACCTACCGACTCACAGTTCTCCAAGTTGGTCTGAACTTCCGCTTGCGTTCAAATCATGGGTTTGCTCTTTGCTGTGAGCCACAGGAACGACGGATCGTTGCGATATTTCTACTCTATCTCGTCGTTTATAGTGTTGCGCTTTCATGGCGTGCTTGAGCCTCCGTTTGTCCATGCCGGCTGGCGTTGAACGGCACTGTTGGACGCTCAGCGGCGAATCACTAACCAATCGCTTTGTCTTATCAGGTATATCTACTAGCGACTTCTTCCTCTCTTGTCCCAATCCGCTCAGGGCGGCTGACCGTCTCCCCGTGATCCCCGATGGACGTTGCTGCGAAGCAAATGGGTCGACCTGTGGGTGACGCGCCGCGTATTTTGCGGTTGCGACGAGCGTTCATTATTCTGTAATTTATTCACACGCTGCTGTGGGTTCCGACACCTCTACCTCCACCGCGAGGGTGCTTTGGAGTGCGTGCGGTGTGATGGACACCGCTCTGTCTCCACCAAAAGCGCGAAGCTGCTGCTAAAGTTGCTCGATCAAAAACCGCGCAAAAAAACTCGAAGAAACACATGTAACATTCGCCTTTAACAGTTAAAATTTCTGTTTTTCTCATTTCACTGTGAATGATTCAGATGACAGGGATCCATTCATCCTTTAGGCCCAGGAGGTTGGGCAGCTACTGCTTTGACTCAACTCCCTGTGTGGTTAACGAAACCTTTTCCGCGCCAGGATTTGGGCCAACTATTAGGGCAACTACTGTTTTCGGCGCAACTGCATGTGTGTGTTTTGATAAAACCTTTTCCGCGCTGCCGATATTTTGGCCCGAACAAAACCGTGGACTCGTACAGTGTCGATGGCCACCTTCGGGAAGGAGGAGGACTACTGGGACCGCCTCGAGCGACTGGAAGCGGAGGCCGAAGGAAAGCCGGGAAAAGCATCGTCGGCACCATCAAGCTCGTCGTTGAGCAGGAAGCGAAGCGCTCCTGCAGCTACGGGCCACAGAGAAAAGTCCCGAAAAATGCACCCCATGATGATGCACCCCAAGGTACGGAGCGTCCAGCAGCCGATGCTGCCCGCCAGGCCTCGACCGAGCAAAGCTCAACCGGTCCGGCGTCCTGCGGGGCCTCTTGCCACCTCTCCGCGGAAAGACAGCAGCCGGAGAAGTCTGCGAGATTCCTTACCTGCGCGGGGTACAGAGATCGGTAAGCAAAGCAGAGAGAGAGCAAAAGCAAGGAGAGGCATACTACGATAGGAGGTAGCACGTGTTGGCGAAAGTTGTTATGACTGACTACTACTGACTATTACTGACTAATAATGACTGTTACTGACTATTTCTGGGTATTACGGACTATTACTGGGTATTACTGACTATTTCTGGCTATTACTGACTATTAATGGGTATTACTGATTATTTCTGGCTATTAGGTAGTGACTATTACTGGCTTTTAATGACTATTACTGGCTATTACTGACTACGTACCTATCACTGACTATTACTGACGATTTTGCTGACGGTTCTTGACTATTACGTACTGGTACTGACTATTATTAATAGTATACCCCTCAACCGAGGAATTGCCCGGTAATTACCCGGAAATTACCCAATATCGTTCTACCATCGTTTTGTGTTTTACAATGTTATTCGTTACATACCTATAGGCCATGGGATTGTCATCGGATGGCACGTTCATTTATTTTTTTATCGCGGTCAGTTTTTGGGAGAATTAGTTATACGTACGTACTCGTAGAGCTCCTGGAAAGTGCGGATCGTCAGAAGCAATAGCCGCACCTCTACCGGGGAATAAGTCGCTGTAAGAAAAAAAACTACCGGTAGGTGTACTCGCGGCGTCGGCGTCCATTGAGAAGACGGAAAGATTATCGGTACGATGCATGATGTGGATCTGTATGATATAATACCTGTGTGTAACTGTCAGCAAGGACGGATCACGGACCCCATGTGCCGCAAGCAGAACAGCTTGCGTGTGGGTGTGGGTGATAGAAACCACGGTTGGTTGCAGTTCAACAGGAAAAAATAAGTGGGGCCTTGATGCTCGTTTTATTGCACGTTGTCTTCATGTCTTTGACGTCACTTGCCTCACTTGTTTACTGGACTTGATGGTACAGCCGTCGCAGGCGGGACAGGAAAGGGAGCAGTGCCACAACAGCCACAACCGTGGACACCGGATCAAGATGACACCGTCGTCACACGGAGAACAACGCCAAAACCGACACATCGATGGACACCGGGCCAACCACAGCCTGATAAGCCACGGCCACCGCCACGACGACCGCCGCCGCCGCCGCCGCCGCGTTCTCCGCCTCGGCACAAGGCGGCTGCGGAGAACTCGCGTCAAAGCGGTCGACCGCTAGTTACTGATTTGCTGGCGAATATGCTCAACCCTAGCCGCAGCGGTGGTACCAGCAGCAGCAGCAGCAGTGGAGCGCATCCGGAAACCAACCTCCCCGGTGCTGGCGGCTTGAGGCGAACAGATGGCGGACGCCCGCGCATCTCGTTTGGAGCGAGCACCGCACCAAGCGCTAGCCGGAGGAAGAATGACGCGACGGACACGTTGCCTGCAAAAAACACACCGGGGTCGGCGCTGCCCCACCGTAAGGTGGATACGAAACCGTCGCCGCGGCCGCGCCCCAAGGTGGACAAGGCGCCTGGCGCCGTCGCCGACCTCTTGGCCCAGATGCTCGGCGACAGAGCCGAGTGCACGAAAAAGCTCGGCGCGAGAGGCAGCGGAGGAGGAGGAGGAGGGCCCCGCCAAACAAGCACATCTGGTGTGGGTGTCGGAGAAATTGGCGACCTCCCGAAGCGGAGCACTGGAGTCCTCGGCGCGAAGAAGAAGGCGGTCGTGATCGCTCACGGCCGTCCTGGCAGCTCCGCCGGCGCCAGCATGAGCGGTGAGCAAAGCAGCAGCATCAGCAGCATCAGCAGCAGCAGCAGCGCGCTTGGGCGGCACCGAATCGGAGTGAAACGCTTGAAGGCGGAGGCTAGGTCTTCTGCGAGCTCGACGGGAGACGATGTTGACGCTGCCGGTCCACCTCCGCGGCGCACCGGTACCCCAACGAAGCACAGTTTCGACGACGGAGCAAAAACCCCTACCCGGAAACATGCCTCGTCTCCCCTCGACATACCCCGGAAGTTGGCGTCGTCGAGCGAGCGCGGCGGCAGCCGCGGCCCCGGGGGCTCCCCCCTCGGTGGGGCGGGATATCGCGCCCTCGCGATGATGTCTACCGCTGAGGGCCCGGTCAACGAACCGGCTGGTGCAAGGGCGGAGAGACGGCGTACCCCGCCTCTCGTGTTCGAGCCCAGCCGGGCTCGTGTATCGGTGGTGAGCCCTTTTTAGTGTTTAGTTTTGTATACAAATCCTCCTGTGGATGGGTACAACCATAGCTCAACCCCTTTATTTAGAACTTGCACGCACATTTTTGGGGGGAAAACTACTTGGAATTTCTAGTGTGGCCACTTCCAGAGACAGCAATGGGTACGCTATGTGTAACTTCCTGAGGGGGGCGTACTAATTTGCTGCTGGCTTTAGTCGTTTGGCCGTTGACTACGCATCCCTTTCGAGACGGAGCCTGGGGGGGGGGGTGTACTCATGTTGTGCACGGCCGTAGTGTATGACCATAGACCCTCGCATCCCTACAATGCCGGGACGGAGCAGCGGGTTTTCACCAACCAGGCAGACATTGCTTGCACCAAGCGCGAAACGCCGTGAGGTATTGGGCGAGTCGCATGGAGGGTGAGCTGCATCCTGCTTAGAACCGCCTCTGAGGCGGACTTGCATATGGACGACAGCTTCAATGAGTTAATTTAATTTCTGGTGTGGCCACTTCCGGAGACAGCAATGGGTTTTACTATGTAACTGCCTCGCGGACGCCTTACCATATTAACACTACGTGATACGACCATTCCCCTTGTGCGGAACAAAGGTTCTCCACCCCGCACAAATGATCTACTCGACCGCCAGCTTTGGTGACCGCCAAAACAAAATAACAAAAAAAAACGGCACCCTGGTTGTCTAGCTCCACGCAGCGAATGTGGCAAAAGACCCAGACCTCGTCACACACACAAGCCCGACGAGCAGCCCGTGTTACAGCTCGTCGTCTGCCAACCCGACCCGCCAACCCCGAACCTATAATATTATTCCATATATTCTATAAGACCGACGGGAGGGGGCGCGGGGGGTGGTACACATTTCATGTCATCGGTTTGGGCCCGAGCGTCGTGTATGAGACTCATAGATCCCCTCTTCGCATCCCTACAATGCCGGGACGGAGCAGGGCGGGGGGTGGAACACGCTCGGGGGGGTCACCTGAGAGACGGATATGATCTTGGTGCAAAATACCACCGCCCTTTATCGCTTGCAGTGGGTACCCCGATTTAAGAGCGGCCCCGTGACAAACCAAAAACAGGCGCTCTTAACTATACATTGCTCTTAGCTGTAGTGGGCAATACATAGCGTTTAGTATGGGCGGGACATGCCGATTTGACCGCTCTTAAATCCCGAATGCTCTTATCTTGGGTGCTCTTAAATCGGGGTACCTACTGCATTTTTTATCACAATGGTAGGTTCGCTTACATGCTCGTGCGTAAGGACGTACGTGAGCCGTGCTACGGCAGTTTTTTTCACTTGAACACAGTTCGGTGTAGCCCAGCCTTTTCTCACACGACGGGTAGGAGGTATGTACCCAATCCGTTGCACCATCGGATCCGATGGGTGTGTTTACTAAAAACCATTCGCAAGATGCCTCTTACGGGGGGAACATACATACCAGGTACTAATCAGAGCCAAAACTGACGTGTGACGCATGCTACGGTAGAGGCGCACCATGTTTTTGCCTTCTAAGGGTGGTCACTTATTGTCACTTGAGGAGCTCTATACCTCGCTCGAAAACTATTTCTAGAGTAAGCTAAAACAAATACTACCCGAGGAACAATACCATGGCACAAGCACAATAAAATCAAAAACAAGTACGACACAAGAATGAAGTTTCGACGATTTTGGGGTATTAAGGAGGATCCCCGTCATCCAGAAAACGTTTCAGCCAAAAAAAGGTATACCTTATACCTCTATCGTAGCACGCGTCGTGTACACATAGGGGGGTACCTGGTGTCAGGGTCGATCGTGGGTTCTGATTTATAACGCTCCCCCCACCTAATAAAGCGCCTGGGGTTGTGTATCGGGATTATCCCAGCGTACAGTTTTTCTCTAAGCCGCTTGTCGAGCGAGGCAAAAAGCTCCTCAAGTGAATGAGCCTCGTCAGGTTTAGTTGCCACCTCTACCATAGCATCGCGTGGCGTGGTTTCGTTTTTTGGGGGGCTAGGTGACCCCCACGGCGGAGGAGCGTCCCTGCGTGCGACGGAACGACCCCACCCGTAAGAAAGACCGAACTTTTATAGAATATGCTCGCATCGCTTGACCCCTCGTGTGTTATAGACCTAGCGCGAGGGTGCAGTCGTAAGCGCCTTCTGTAGCAACCAGGACGCGCGTTTTTGTTTTACCGGTCGCGGGATGATATGTTTGTTGGACACGAGCGATTCCTCGCGCTCGCAAAACTTCAAAAAGGGTGTATTCCCTCTGCTTCTGATGGAGCGGGTAGTGCTACTGTTGACGCACCGCGAATCCACGCTACGTTCTGAGTGATTGGATTAAATATTGGGGTATGGGGGTGACTAAAGTGTATCAGGTCCTGTTAACGCGGGTTCGTGATCCCCTTTGGGAGCCCAGGTGTAGCGACAAAACAAACCCCGACACGTACGGTTTTGTCAAGCGTCTGGTGACAGGAAGAGCGTGCGGCGTTGCAAGTATCATCATCATGCGCGTGGGTCCTACAACTCCTTGTTGTATCACAGTTCGGTGTCTTGGCAGCTGCTTATGTTGTACTTCGGTGTCTTACAGCTCCTTATTATATGGCAGGTCGGTGTCTTGCAGCTCCATATATGATCGTTCGGTGTCTCAGAGGAGTCTTCACACTTTTTATACTGCAGTTCGGTGTCTTACAGCTCCTTATATTGCAGTTCGTTGTCTTACAGCTCCTTCTATTGTAGTTCGGTGTCTAACAGCTCCTTATATAGTAGTTCGGTGTCTTCAGCTCCTTATATTGCAGTTGGATGTCTTACAACTCCTTATATAGTAGTTCGGTGTCTTACAGCTCCTCAAGTAGTAGTTCGGTGCTTTACAGCTCCTGATATTACAGTTATGTGTCTTACAGCTTCTTACATTGCAGTTCGGTGTCTTACAGCTCCATATATTGTAGTTCGGTGTCTTACAGCTCCTTATTATATCGCGGTAGTCCGGACACACACCCTATCCAACCCCGGCAGCTCCGGCCGCTTCATGTGGCCTGTGCTGCACTACAATCACGACATTTTGTTTCCCGAAAAAATCCCCTCTGAATTAATTCCCAAAGGCGTTAAGCCTGCCTGATCCACTCACCTCGCCCTCCTCCACTGCTCGTCTGACAACAGGGAGCAACAGCGGGTGTTCCAAATGGTGTTGGCCAGGCAGGCCGGGGCACTCCATCTGCGGGCGTGGGCACACAGGGAAGGTGAGCGCACGTGCAGCCCCACGCGCGTATTCATACGTAGCTCTGTGATAAATTGCCTTTTTAGACCGAGGTGCCCCCGCGACGCTTGTGGAACGGTAGGGATAGATTTTTATTTTTGCCACGCTCGTTACTTGACGAGCTGCCAATCTTACCCAAAGGCTGACCAAAACATCTATATCAACATGGAACAGTCCCATGTCCTACGTAACCAACGAATTATGTCTAGTGAAACACGAATGCCATTCCGACGATAAGGCATGCCTTATAAGGCATGCGACTTATTGGTTAGTTCTTCAGTTAAGGAGCACCCCCCCCCCCCTCCCCCTCAGCCTCAGTCGGATTTGTTTGTGCCAAACAGTGCTGCCTCTATCGTTGCACGGGTTTCGAGTGAGATACAAGGCTTTCGTCTGTGGGTATAGGCTTATGGGCTAGAAGGGAAGAAGCGTTTGTTAGGGTTATATGTCCCTTTGACAGTTCGTTGTACACGGCTTGTACAAGTTTCAAATTGTTCAGTGTTCGCCGTAGGCTCTGTGTCGGCACGAGCTACGGAAAAAATATGGGTCTCTGCGCACCGTGCCTCGCGTTTGTGAACAAGCCCACGAAACTGTACGAGTAGGATAAACAATGCAGCATGATGACGGTGATGATTTTCATATAAGCTCAGTACCCTGATGTCTGGTCCCTGGCGACGAAAACAGGCTAGAAAATATCCCGATGGTATAAAAACAAGCACCCTATGATACGTACCTTGGTACATCGCAGTACCAGCGCACAAGGGAACGTATTAGCAATGTCGCTCCCGATGACTTTCGATAGCTTCTCCGGCCCTTATTATTGATCGACACCCAGCGCGTTCCCCCACCCTCCACGCGACTCGCCCCCAACACCTCACGGCGCTTCGAGCTTGGTGTAAGCTATTGTGTGCCTAGTAGGTGACACCCGAGGTGTCCGTCCCAGCATTGTAGGGATACGAGGGTCTATGGTTGTACGACTACGGTCATGCATGACATGAGTACCTGAGTACCCCCCCCCCCCCGTTTCCCTCTTTCCGTTAAATGCTCGTTGGTTGCAGGGCCTCGGGTCATGCTTCAGCGAGAGTTCTTTCGGGCGATCGCGATCGTACCGTGTCCAGGGCTGGTTCGCGCGCAGGAGAAAGCAGCCGATCGCTGAAACGGCGCGAGGGGGGGGGAAGGAGGGCAGACTAGCGGGTCCCGGCAGTGATCGTAGCATCAACAGCACGGATGGCGAATGCACACCGTGGTACCCACACACGCGCGGCATGAAAACACGCGCGGACATCATTTCACTTAACTTGACATATACGTCCATCTCTCCCTCAACTCGATTGGCTGGGAGGTTTTGCGAAAAGTACACGAGTGTAAGTGAGTTCAACCATCTTAGACGTTGTCGTACATATTTCATCGACTGCTCTGGAGGGGGACGAGGCTGGCAGACTGGAGGTGTATGTGGTTTAGTCCAGCCATCTTAGGCGTTTTGAAGCGATTTTTTGTCGTATTTTGGCTACGAGGGGACGAACGCTCGGCAATGGTGACAACAGTGAAACCTTGCCCTCCCCCCCCTGCCAGATAGTGGCGGGGGAGCCGTGGTATGGAAGGAGTTGCACTCTTGAGCTCAAACTTTTTTGTCCCTGATGGGGGGCTCCTTATTTATCTTGGGACTTCAGAGAGAAAAACTGAGCATAACGAAAAAAAAAGAGACGATTGCATGAACGGCCATTGTGTGGTTGGGGGGTGGTATGTTCAAATCTGTGCCCCGAGATACAAACGCAAGGAGGCGTACGCACGGCACCGACGCAAAACATGGTTCTACCCGTGCTGCTGCTGCTGCTGCTGGGTGGCCACGCCGCTCGTAAGATGGTTGACACCACTAAAGCTATTATTGTTTTGGTCGCTATGTATCCCTTACATCCCTTACAAGGTACCTTAAAAGGGGTCCGTCCGAAAGGGGTAATTCATCCAATTATAACTGAGGAGCTCTACCCAAACATTTTTTTTAATTTGATGTGTATTTTGCGATACCATCCGTTGGTTACCTCGCCCATGACACTGCTGTGTGTCGGGCTTTGCATAGCTTAGGACTTGCTGTTGAAGCCGGTTGGCTTTTCCCCGAAATGCACCGAGCTACCGACCGCTTTGCCGCGTTTTTTGTCGACTTTTGAGTGCGCTGGCCGGTTTTACATGTGAGTTATAGAGCTCCTTTATTAGAGTTGAGGAGGCTCATAAAATGTACGGGTAGATGCTATATACTCGTACCCCAACCGTGTTATGAGCCGGGGACGATTATCTCCCTGTTGCCAGGTCGGACCGCCTTTGGCTCCAAAACAAAATCGTGTTTTCGCTAAGGGTTGCTCTGTTTTTGTGGTAGAATGACTTGGCATGGTCGGGGATAAATGGTTCGCAACAATCCGGCAGCGACACAGGAAGGAGTGATTTCCTATTAGGTGATACACAATGACACCGGCTCAGCGCAAGGTTTTCTATATCTGTTCGAAGGTATCGTATAAAAATAAGACTCATCCCACGGCTGATATACCATATAGGGGTTGCAGTTAGTTTTAGCCCTTCTGAGGCAATAGTTTGTCACTGGGACCGGTTGAGCTTCTCAAGTGAGTAACGGCTCGTGCTACGGTAGAGGTAGCACTTTTTGGCTGAATCGTTTTCTGAACGATCGGGCTCCTTCTCCCGAATTCGTCGTTTTTTTCATTTCTGTGACGAATAATGTTTCAGAGTATACTTCGGTCATGAGATTTCCCATCCGGCAGCACTTTTATTTTCCTCCAACATCATGTTTTCGGTGAGGTATGACGCTCCTTAAGCGAGGAGCTCAGGAAAAACATGGTGCACCTCTATCGTAGCATGAGTCTAACTATACCGGTTAGACTGATAAATTCGCTTGTGTGTTTGCTTTAACCCCTTAAGAAACGGTCCCACGTTTTTGGAGGCAAACTACTTGGAATTAGTTTGGTATAAGTTTTTTAGTTCTAAAAGGGTGAAGACTACGTAGCTCCTACAAGCATTGCCCGGGGTGCGCGAGCAAACTTTCTCCGAAGTCGTGATTCGGGGTGAGATATTGAGCTCCTCAAATGTGAGGCGGAGCTCAGAAAATAAGCCGTCACCCCTTTAAGGTGGCGTTTTTTCAGTTTTTTTTTTTTGTCCATCCCATTCATTATCTTCGCCCTTCTTTTCTCTCTCCCTCTTTAGTCGTAGCTCAGATCCGGGGTCACCAAGTAGGCTCTTCTCCCCCCTCCCCACTACGGTACGAGCCTTGTATTTTTATCGCGAGAAGACTTCAACACTTTCTTCCCTCGTCGACTTGCGTCGGATTCCGCATTGTGATCATGAATAACAACAACAAACAGCAGCTGTGAGATCTTGGAGATCGAGGATTTCGTCGAAACTCATTATTTGCAAGCTGTGTGTGTGATACTTCGATCTCGCGCGTCCTACAGGACGGGTTTTACATGACTCAAGCAGGATAACACATCCGGTACTGATAAAGCCTTATAGTATGTTCTCACGCGGGGATTTGCACAAAGTATGTACCGGGATGTATGTCACGCGTGTGAAATATCGTGTATCTTTGTGGCGTTATTCGTCTGGATGGCTTTCTTGCGGAAGGCACCGAAGTTGATCCCACATATCTAGCAGACTGGGTGAAAACTGGCGACGAAGAGACCGTGGTTAGACCTGTAAAAACAACTAACCCGACTCACCTTGCTTGGACAAACGATGGATAAGAGCGACAGGTTTGCCACGCCAACAAACTACAGTAGTTGCACACGAACGCACATACTTGCACCCATGACTATACGCCCTTCCTACACTAAAAACAGTGCAGTGATGCCAACAGAGGCATCGACAGGCAATAGAAAAAAACCGGCCTCTTACGTACGTACAAAACAGTACATTAGCTCATCGCACAAGCAAGGATTGCTTACGATTTATTTTTGCTTATCAATAGTAGATGTATAGTAAGATGCTTCTGTGTGTAGAAAACCGCACGAATGCAAATAAAATAGTCGTATTTGTACCCTTGACTCTCAACGCCCTTCCCGTACTAAAACCAGTACAATAAAGCCAAATGAGGCATGAACGCGCCCTAAAAGCTAGCAGACCGAACGCCTACGTATACGTACTGGGACTCTTAATCGATGCTTTTCACAAGAATCAGTCGTAAGCAAGCGTTTCTTATGAATGATTTCTGATTAGTAATGTATGATTACTGTAGATGGATCTGTGTGTGTAGTACACGAATGAACACCATTGCATATTGCAACCTTGACTCAACGCCCTTCCCACACTAAAATCAGTACAATATGGCCAAAACAGGCCTTGGCGCGCCCACAAAGAGGCCTTGCCACGCCCAAAAAGTCAGCCTCCTACGTACGTACTGGTACTATACAGGATATTTGCTTTTTGTACGCAAGGATTTCTTACGAATGATGTTTGATTATTACCTGGTAGATGAGAGACTGTTCATTTTCATAAAGATTAACCTGACAGCGTTGACTGAGTAGCCCAGTAGTTTAACCTTCATAAACGATTAAAATAATATATTTCTATGGGCTCAAGACAGCCTCCCGTCGATAGCATTCTCCGGCATTGATCAAATCTCTAATAATCAGCGCCTGGTTTTCCTGTATATGTCCCCCCTCTCCTATTGGTCGTCCGTTCTTTTATAGTGGCTCACTCCATTTTTTTTACGATTCACATCGAGCGTTCTTTTATAGTGGTACACCTCAATCGACTTCCGACACACCATCTGTCGAACCTCCCCCCCCCCCCCCCCCTTCCACACTGCCTCTGGAAGTGGCCACACCGGAAATTAACTTAACTCATTGAAGCTGTGACCCATATGCAAGTCCGCCTCACTAGTAGGATGCAGCTCACCCTTCATGCGACTCGCCGAAAACCTCACGGCACTTCGCGCTTGGTTCTAGCAACGTCTGTCTGTGGTCGGCGAAAAGCCGACGTGTGCTGAGTCCCGGCATTGTAGGGATACAACGGTCTATGGCCACACGACTACGGCCATGCATGACTACATCGAGTACACCCCCCCCCCTTTTTTCAAACGGAAAAAAGTGGAAATACGACCTCGGCGGGATTCGAACCCGGGACTTTTTTTGCTCCAGTGATTACTGTTGGTATTGTTTGTGGGCGAAAAGGTCGAGTTTGGTGCGCTGCATGCAGTAGAAAAACATCAGTAGCAGCAGCAGCAGCAGCAGTGATGGTAATGGCAGGGCTGAACAGGTACAGTACTACAGTAACAACCTGGCAAAATAACGCGGCCCAATAACAAATACGTGGCAGGAATGTGCAGTGATAGTACTGTAGTTCCAGTAAACTTCTCCTTATTATATTCTCCGATTGACCCCCTGGGTAATAAGCTCCCGGCGAGTTTGTTGCTCTATCTATCTTGGGTTGGTTCTTCTGGCGACGATGTCATTATTGCAAGCGATCGTCGAAAAACGTCCAGTTACGTAGCCGATTAAAGTATACTGGTATATATATATGTGTCGGCGGCCGATGTTACGACACTTCCACATCATCAGTCCTTACAGCAGCATGGTTTGCCCGTAAGTAAGAAACAAACCCACCAACACGAGCGGTCAACGGCTCATATATCTCGGCACGTGTCAAGCCGCGACGACTGTATCGTACAGCAGTGTATGTCGTATGCATATTTTAAGAGGTGAAACTACCACAGGTAACCCTCCCGCCCCCCACGGATGATTTCTCGATCCCTCGCGACGCTGTCTGTACGAAGCTAGCTGTCGCGATCACCGAGGAAAGGCGCTTGTTATTATGTTATGTACCGGGTACTACTACTCTATTACTACTGCCGTGCAAATAAGTGAGAGTGCGCGGTACTTTCGCACGAAATATGAACGACATTTTGTGTACCAGGTCAGGCCGACCAGGTACAATGTACTACTGGTTTTGGTGTAGATACAGTAGTAAAGAGTATGCATAGAGAAGCACAGTACGTAGTATCCAACCGCCGCAACACATATATCAATACATAGCTTTATCTTCTTTGGTTCGGAAGCTTTCCTCGGCATATCTTGGCACCTCACAGCCACTCTCAGCCTCTAATTGCCGAAGCAGAAGTTACTTGCCTTCCGGAGGTTCTTGGCTTTCTTTGTTTTCTCCTATTTTCGTTACTTGCTGCTTCCTGTTTCCTATGGTACCAGTTTTTACTTTGTCGGCGAGATCATGTTTCCCTTTTCTTCCGGTTTCGGGTTCCTGCGTGTACCCAGTGAGCACGACAGCGCGTGCGAGCCCGGCACTATCGCGGGTATGGGAGGGCGCTGGCCAGTAGAGGTGGGGTCAGAAGGAGCGCGGTCGCTTTTTCGTGGCTAGGCGTGGCGTCTCCATCGAGACACGAGGGGAGCATGAAGGTCCTTGCTGTTGCTGCTGCTGCAATGAATCCAGTATGTCCGACATTATAATGATCGTTTTGTCTGTAATAAAAGAACATTTAAGCCAAGTTCAAGCGGTGCTTTATTTATCGAACAAACATTATTTTTACAGAAGCATCAGCAACCTCGAGCGGGCGAACGAGAGCCACTGTGAGTACCGGGCTTCACGCGAGGTGGGCCACGGGGCTCACTGGGGCAGAGAGGCAGTAGAGCTCGACCCGGACCGAATCGATGGCGAGGTGATCGCGGGTGGGCGGGGAGCGTTTTGTTCGAGTACGAGTACGTAATGTACGTCTTTCTCAGTTTTGTGGATTTTTGTACCACTTGATTGACGCCCGTGCTGTGCTGTGCTTTCTCTTTCATACTCTCTCTATATATATAAAGATCGAAGGTACTACTACTACTGCTGTTGTTGTACTACCACACATAGCAGTCACGAAAAAGGCACAATTCACACCCCTAGCAGGCAGCGCAGCGCCGTCCTGCGAGCCATGTTGCTGTGCTTTCTCTTCCTTTCGAACATACAGCTTTGTTGTCCTGGTGTATGGAGATCTACTGTCGTATACTTTTGCAAGTCGCCTGTACGTTTGTTTGTTCTTTGTGTTTTTTGCTTTGTTTGTGGTGTACAACTGCTGTCGCCGTACAGGTATGATAGTTGCTTTGCCACATACATGCCGCATACCAGTACTCCTGCATCACAATACAGCAGTAGTAGAGGGGTACTGTACGTTCAGTTGCGTACAGCAATAAGTATTTCGTTGCATTGCACCATGAATCTCTTTGGCCTTTTCAAGTCGGTCTTTACACATAGTGGACTTCTTCTGCCCCTTTCCTTGCGCGAGCGTAGCGGGCGGCGTCAACCGCCCTCGGAGCGAAGCTTTGCTTTCTTTTAGCGATATTTTTTCGTGTTGTTCACCACTATCGTTTTTGTCCTGTATTTGCCGTCATACATATGGAGCTCTTGGCATTATCAAGTCGCCAGTTGCAGCTACAATAATATATGCTCCTCTTTTACCCTTTTCACATTTGGTTCTATTATTCCTTCCGCGAGCGTAGCGGGCGGCGTTAGCCGCCCGCGCAGCGGAGCCCTTGTATATATATATCTATTTCTTGCCTAGAGCTCTTTCTTGTTTGCAGCTCTGATAATATGTAGGTGCATGCCTTTTGCCCCCCCCCCTTCTTCGTCCTTTGTGGCTAAATAAAACCGACCACAGCGGGATCCATCCCTCCCCGCCTGGAGAAAAGCACGCCCTCTGGTGGGCTGCTGGTCCCTCCGTCTTGAAGACCACAGGAGGACTGCTACTGATATCTATAGGGCTTGGAATGTAGTGTATGGATACCGTCGGGTACCTCTGGGGATTCAATTCAACTCGTTAACCCCTGGGACAGGTCGTGATCTACACAGCAGTGTATGCTATTATAGATAGTCTGTACCAGGTATATAATGTGATGTACCTGGGAAGGTGCGGAATACAGTAGGTTCTCACCTATACCTGCCGTTGTGTAAGACGTTATGCAGGATCTGCATCATCATTATGTCCCAACCCAGAAAAAGCATGGGCTACGTAGATCATGCGGAGTATTATATACGGATCCCACCCGGCAACATGATGAGCTAGATCATAATCGTAGAGGATTGTGAATAGATCTGCCTTGAAAGGTCTACTGCTTATTAAAACAATTAAAAAACAACAGCTGTGAGCTCGAGGATTTCGTCGAAGCTTTATAGATCATGAAGTGGAAATATCGATGATCTGTCCAAGGATCTGTCGGAGGTGTGAATTCATTGGTTCACCCGCCCGTTGTATTCATATGTGCATGATGTATGTCTGTTGTTGTACACTTCGTGCACTTTTTCACATTGCTTTTTCATATCGCCCGACCTTTATACGTACTTAGCCAGACTTAGCGGTAATTCATCACAACCAAAACTGTCAACTTGTAGACACAAAAACGAACGCATCGCAACCAGAGACCAGCACAAACGAGCACTGCTGCTGCTGCTGCTAGCTTGTTACCCTCTGTGTTGATGACGGTAGGTAGCAGTAGCAGAACCAAACATCACAAACAGCTCAGAGAGCTGTACGAGTAGAGAAAATCCGTTACACATACCCTTTTGTTCGAAAATGTAAGGAACATTTCATTAGGAATATTTACTTACAAAGAGATGTTACATTTAGGTACAGAGTTTATCTACGTTTTTTGCACAAATAACAGAGAGCGATATACCTTTCGCAAAACCAGGGCCACGGAATGTCCTGGGACGGCAACGACGAGAAACGCCCAGCAGCTCAGCATACATCGATATGCTATGGTCTCTGGTGTGTACTCGTACTGCTGCTGTGCTGTACACGAGGCGATGACGACGAGCAGAGAGGATCCGAAATTAATCGCGGGCGTTCCGCTGCCGGGCGTTCGGTGTTTTAAAATCTGCCAATTCTCCGGGGGGTAAAACGCCGACAGACCATAGCGAACACCCGTAAATAAAATTATGCGGAAAAACCAAATGAAAAAAGACGGAACGCTTTCAATTCGATTCTTCGGACGGAAGCTCGCTCGAGAGGGGGGCTGTGGAGCGGGGAGGGGCCAGCGTGCGCGGAGACGCAGCAGCATGATGGCCTCCGACGAAAGCTTCCACTGGTGTTGCTGCGGTGGGCCCAAACAACTAGATAACCATTGGCTACTTTGGGGGTGAGATTTTTATTTGCCTTCTTGGTAGATATGATACTGCTGCACGGGGAAGCTCGCTCTGACTGCTGTGTGTGTGCGTTGTTAAACCAATCGAGCTTGTCTCGAGGGCGACGCAGCCATCCACCACAGCAGCAGCAGAATCTCTGTGCAGCCTTTGGCTCGAGCAGCGTGCGCTTTGTTGGTAGGGTCTGCATCACCCCTCTTATCCCGCGTGGCTGTGGTCTAAAATTCTCCAGCGTGAGAATGCTCGTCGTCTAGACAGCTATACGAGTCCATACTAATTTTGGTATAAATACGCACGAAAATCAAACTGCTGAATACGGTTGCTGCAGCCTTCGTGCACTGACCTCTGTAGCTCAAGAACAAACCAAGCCAAGCTGCTGCTGCTGTAGATATCCCAGCATATGCAGATATTGATCACAAGGTATGCCACGAGTCTAGTCTAGCCCTGGCGCGGGTGACTGGAGCATTGCATGCCTCCCGGCTTGCAAGGTCGGCCACTGCTGCCTCTTTTATGTTCGGATGATCCTTCGATTATACGGATACTACAGACGGTAGTAGCCACCTGCTGAGATAGTCTCCTCGTACAACACAAATTATTTCTCTTGATTTTCGACTTGACTTGTATTTGCTCGGGCCGGGTCGTACGTATTTTTTTGCCGCTGTTGGAGTCTCTTTCAAGAGCACTCGTAGTCCCGGTCAGTACCCACCTACCTCTGGTACCTGGTATGCCAGGCACTGGTAGGTGGCCAATGCATCAAAGCGCAGTTCGCACTATTAATAGATGCACTATCTTATGTCTACGTATACATATCATACGCGCCGTATAGAGCTTGCTGTATCATATGCAGTGTGCCCATCCTTAATACATATATACCTGGTATGGAATATCTACACCCAAGGATTGGGCGTGACCGCTGCTGCGTATACGTTTATACCACGTCGTGTAGGCCCACGTGATCGCAAATGGAAAACGGACCATTGCGGGATGCGCCGGCAAGATTGACGGCTAAATCCGGGGAGACGAGCAGTTTGTCCCCGCTTTGATGGGGGAACCGTCACCCCCCGTTAAATATGTCAGGAGACATGTCAAACAAGGCAAATGTCGTGCGCTGTCAAGGGTTTCACTCTAAAAGTTAGTTGTTTTGGTGTCACTCAAGGCATGTCACGTCAAAAAGGCAAAGCTGTTGTCCGTCAAGAGGTGAAAGTGCTGTGTCCTGGCATCTTTGCTCCCCAGTATTTGATCTGTACTCGTACGCTGAACCAGAGCATCATTGTAAGGAGTACGCTGGTGTTCGTAGTACAGATGGCACGAAATGCAGAGGTATGGAAAGAGTTATCAAACCAACAAAAAAAAACCACCACAGCAGGGGACTAATACAGTCTACGTACGTACTGGTCTGTGCGTTTTACGAAGCTATGAACGCAAGTAAAAACTTACCGCAAAGATAACCAACAGGCGAGACACGTGAGGAAAATATAAGACGCGCATTAGGAAGACAAACAAACAGCAGCAAACAGAGACACGCCACAGCAAAACAGAAGCAGCAGCAGCAGCAGCAATATTACGGTACAGTGGGGGTCCCCCAGTAAGGCGGTCTGAATAAGGCGGTATCCCGATATAAGGCGGTCAAAATCGCTTGGCGAGACTGGGGAATCGCACTCATAAGAATAAATAAATATGGCGGCTTCCCTCTACAAGGCGGTCATATTACTCTGGCACACGACCGCCTTACTGGGGGACCCCTGCTGTATTCGCAGGGTTCCGCTTTACGCCGCGCATTCAGTACAGTATTAAGTGTTCAGTATTCATTTATGGTGCCTCGCGCCTCGCGCCTCGCAACTTCGCAAAATTTGCTGCCATCTCCAATCTGTTGGAGTTCTGGAAACACAACACAACACGCCCCCCCCCCCCCCTCCTTCTCCCTATTGTAGGGATCGACCGTCTACGAGTATGGTCATACAAATGCGCCCATGCCTGACAATTGACACACACTCCTTCCCCTGCACGACATGAGTACGACCACCCCTGATGTAGCCCACCCTTGATGCGGCTCGCCCGACACCTCACGTTTCGCTTCGCGCTTGGTGCGAGCAATCAATGTCTGCCTGGTCGGTGAAAAACCCGACGTGCTTCGTCCCGGCATTGTATATATAGGGATGCGAGGGTCTGTGGTCGTATATACGACTACGCCCATGCATGACAATGGTCACCCCCCCCCCGCGAGGCCTGTGATTCGCATATATATAATACAGAGTAGTACGGCGTGATATGTATACGGCCCCACCGTACATGTAAATAACACTTAAGATAATACACCCCTTTGGGCCAAAAATTCCGAGACGATTCTCTCCAAAACGCACTGCATAAGGATCACACAGAACGAAACTGGTGGATTTGGGATTTTGGGAAAATCTTGCCGCGAGACCTTTCCAAACATACGTCAAAGTTGTCAGGAGACACGTCAAGCGAGGCAAAGCGTGCGCTGTCGAGGGTACTAGGGCCGAGGGTTCCTCACTAAAACCTAGTAGTTTTGGTGTCAGTCAAGGGCAAAAGTTGCTGTCTTGTCAAGGGGCGGACGTTGCTGTCTGTCTCCTGACTCCTGATATTTTCGTGCAAGTAGGGGGTCCCCCCAGTAAGGCGGTGGCGGGCCAGAGCAATACAACCGCCTTATAGAGGGAAGCCGCCTTATTCATTCCAGGTTATGAGTGCAAGTCCCCAGTCGCGCCAAGCGATTTTGACCGCCTTGTATCGGGATACCGCAGTACTCAGACCGCCTTGTGGGGCACATATACAGTACAGGACCTCTAACAAGAACCAGGCTAATAAGAAAGCCAGGCTGAGATTTGGAGAAAAGTAAGAAATTCGGGAATCGCTATCTTGAAATTAGTGTAGAAGGTACCCTCTCTCGAATGAGAAATCCAGCCTGGACCATATTTCCTGTTTCTTATTAGGTGTCCTGGACTCTGTATTGATGCATCGCTCCGTGTTTGCTCTCTCTCCGTTGTCGAGAAAAAAATAAAATGAAAATCAACTGTGAAATTCGTCGAAGGGGGTGTACGGTGATATTAATAAGAGATCGGTCATTTTGGGCGCGTCAAGGCCTCGTACGGCCTCTTACAGTACAGGACACCTAATAAGAAGCAGGAAAACCGACCCAGGCTGGATTTCTTATTTAAGAGACGGTGCTTTCTACACTAATTTCAAGATAACGACTCCCGAATTTCTTATTATTCCTCGGAATCTCAGCCTGTCTTTCTTGTTAGTAGCCTGTTTCTTCTTTGGTATCCTGTACGTACTGTATACTACTGTATACTGCAGGGCAGTAATTACGGCTCCAACACGAGCTGGAAGGCGTGTTGCGCACAGCGCAACAACGAGCATCAGACGTGTTAACTCCCCGGAGGGCCCCCGGAGGGCCCTCCGCCGCCGGAGATGAAAAAATGCGATATGTGCGTGGATATACGCCCGAAAACCGCTTGACAAAGTGCATTTAGACGCCTCAAAAATAGGTTTCGCCTCCGGCGAAAGATTTACTCACAAAAAAAAATTCGCCTGCGGCGAAAAATGTTGCGCGCTCCGAAACCCAGTTGTGCTGCGCGCAACACGCCACGTCTGGTGCGCAAAACCGCAATCCCGACCACAAAATGTGGCGCCGTAACAGCTAATTAATGCCCTGGTATACTGCTTGTACCCTGCTACGTTGTTGGCATGCCTCGCACATCAAACTCTGTAAATAGGTACACCAGTATGTACAGTAATAACACAGGAAAACGACGACCGATCTCCTGGCGTCTTTGTTGTAGTTCGGAGTTCGGAGCTCGGAGAGGCTGGACGAACGATTCCGGTGTCGCATGTATAAAAAAAAATGGGAAAAAAAAAAAAAAATCAAGAATCGATACATCGATGATCAATACGGCAGCTAGTATGTACTAAACACAAACACACGGCGGTACGAGCTCCCACTTCCGGCATCTTGCTCGGCCTAACGCAAGCTTATTAAACCCTTTTGGCGTGTCGACCACAAAAACGAGAGGGGCGATCTTGCGATATTGTCAACCGTCTATTTCAGGAAGCGATCCTGTCAACCGTCAATTTCGGAAGCGATCTTGTCAACCGTCTATTTAAGAAGAGCGTGCAGCACTGCTGCTGACGTTGTGGTAACAATCTCGCACTTGGAACAACTAGGTTTCACAAAAATAAAATAAAATAAGAAATGCAGATACAAAGTATTCATACATATGCAGTGGGTACCCCGATTTAAGAGCACCCAAGATAAGAGCATTCGGGATTTAAGAGCGGTCTAATCGGCATGTCTCGCCTATACGAAAAGCTATATATTGCCCACGACAGATAAGAACAATCGATGTGCAGTTAAGAGTGCTTGTTTTGGCTTGTCACGGGACGCTCTTAAATCGGGGTACCTACGTGCTGTATGTTGATGTTGTCCCCACAACGTTGGTACAATATACTGCTGTAAGTACATACATACTACTTGGAATTTGAGTTGCACATTTTTACATTTTTACAGGAGTACTATTTATGGAGGACCATAGTAAACAGGACCAAATATTGTTAGTACAAATAGGGAACTACATAGGTCTTTGGGTATACCCTAGGTCCCATTTACTATGGTCCTCCATAGTAACTGTAGTCCATTGCCATAATCTAGCCCGGTACGTAGCACGACAAGCATGATACATACCAGTATTTTTCAACTTTTTTAGGCAACAACGGCGACAGTTGTGCAGTTGTCCGGTTGCCCAGCAGTTGCGAACAAAAAGGCGCAAAAGGGCTGCGCTGGCCGTTAAACTCTTGCCTACGTACAAGAAAGCCAAGACGTAGGCAAGAGTTTAACGACTACGACGACGGGACACTCAACGCTGACTCTGCCATTGCCACTGCTGCTGCCGCTGCTACTGCTGCTGTCTTGGATTGCGTTGCTATGCTGCTTTTTTCACAATCCTTACTGCTGTTGGAAGTGTCCCACTCTGGGCGGAAATATAAGGACCGTTTAGTCTTGACATGTAACCCTAAACGTACCTTATATTAACCTCCAGATTGGTACCTGGTACCAGTATGCACCAGCTGGTATGCCCGACTCTACGTATTAATAGTAAAAAGGTGCGTTGCTATCCTCTGCTGTCGGCGTGACGGAGACCAACCCCTTGAGAACTGCCCCCAAACTTTTCGGGCCATTTTCTTGATAATCCCGAATCCCGCACCAACGCGCGGGACAAATCCCGCGGGATAAATACTGTGGAAGGCCCTGAAACTTTTCCGGGCTGTCTTCGGCATGAAATGCTGATACGGTAGACCATGGCACGGTTACTCGCGATTACGGTATTTGCACGGCACGCTTCCGCAGTAAGCGAAAACCACGGCAGTTGCAGTACAGTAGTAATCATAAATCACGGACATTTACACGACACCCTTCCGCGGTAAGCGAAAAGCACGGTAATTTACGGAATCGCTGCTTTTACCACCAACCGTGGTATCATAGCGGTAATTTTACCGCGCGGTGAAATTACCGAGGGCAGCCCTGGAAATTGTAGTGCGGGATCATTTTTACCGTACAGTGGGTACCCCGACTTGAACCGTTTACGACTCTTACGGGGGACCATAGTAAATAGGACCAAATATTGTTGGCAAAAATAAAGAAATATATAGGTTTTTGTGTTTACCGTAGGTCCTATTTACTACCACTCTGGACTAAAAACTAAATCTCACTCTAATTTCGAGTGTTTTGTCCCCACAACGGGACTGCAGTCCGTAAAACACCTTAACCCAGTCAGAACTGAAAAACGTATCCCACACTATTTCCAAGTAGTTTGTCCCCAGATACGTGGGACCAGTTCCTAAGGGGTTAAGAACCGGTCCGTCCCACGTTTTTGGGGAGAACCTACTTGGAATTAGTGTGGTAGTACGTTTTGTAGTTCTGAATGGCCTAAACGGGCTAAGAGAGGGCACGAACATATAATAGTACAGAGTACAGGGTTAGTAGAGGCCAAATCGCCCCGGTGGGCTAGCAGGTAACCACGAAGCTTGTTAGCGTCAAGGTCACGAGTTCGAGCCCCCCCGTGCGCATGCTCGTAGGGACTTTTTCTCGCAAAATCTTGACTAGCTTAAAGCGCGAGAGCGTGAGTTAGCAAAACTCGATGAAAATCGACGAGCGTTGGGAAGGCTGAACCCTCTGCGCAATAAAAAATCAAGGCAAGAACCGTAGTGGGGGAGGAGGGAGAGGAGCCTACTTTGTGACCCCGGATCTGAGTTACGACTAGGGAGGGAGAAAGACGGAAGTGCGAAGATAATAAATGGGATGGAAACAAAAAAAAAGAAGGCTGGACCCGCGTACACTCTATTTCCCACTATTGCTGTGGATAAGAAAGGACGTTATTAATAGTTGAGATATATGGTTTCGACCTGTATGTGCCACACCTCTCTTAAATAGGGGTGCCCTATCTTAAGTCAGGGTACCCACGGCAGTACATACCAATCTGTCCGAAAATATAAAGACTGCTTCTATGGTAATATTTAATCCCAAAGGTGCTTATATTTCGGGACAGAGTGGTGTCAATCTGGACGAAATGTAAGGACCGTTGTGGTATAAACATTAATACCAAACGTTCCTTACATTTAGGTCCCGAGTGGTATTAATAGGTGGGATTCCTATGTACAACTATTGTACCATACCATATCTACCAGGTATGGTACGTATATATAATACGTGTGTATTTTCTTCACATGAAACCGCTCCACCCGAAACTGCATCAGTACACCCAGTGTCTTGTCCTGATTCCAAATCCTAGAGAGATACAAATTATGTGGTCACAGGCAGACTACTGCTGTGAGACAGGAAAACCGGAACAAAAAATAACCGCGAATGGACGGGTAAAGTAAGTGAAATGCTAACGTACCGGGTACGAGAACACAAACGACACTAACCATACCAGAAAAATGAGAACAATTAGACAATGAAACAAACCGAATGCTGAAGGCCGGTACTGCTGTATGCCCTATGTTACTCGGGCTAAGGCCGAAACCGGCCTTAAAAGCGGGAGAAATCACCTGGACACCATATTTAGTCGGGACAAGCTAATTTGGCCTGCCCTATCTCTAGTTTTGCCTCATCAATAACTGCGGGATGCCCACTGTATTATTGCATGAATGATTGCCAAAGTTGGCGTTAACCCTGTCAACAGCAAAATGTTTCCATCTCTCATCCCATATATAAAACACAAAGCTTCCAAATATGAATTTCGACGAAATCCTTGATCTCCAAGCTGATGTTTTTTTTTAAAAACAAATTTTGTACATGTAATGCATGGGTGAACGTCGTTATATGTTGCCATTATTCTGCACAACAGCCATTTCCAGTTTCCCGGACTATTTCAGATAGGCTACAAGTACGAGTCCGAAGCTTTCGCTAATAACACAGATTCTATGGCCATACGACTACGGCCATGCATGACATGAGCACCCCCCCCCCTCCCTCATTAACTCATTGGAGGCTGTCGTCCATACGCAAGTCCGCCTCACAAGCGGTTCTTAGTAGGATGCAGGCCACCCTTCATGCAACTCGCCCAATACATCACGGCGCTTCGCGCTTGGCGCTAGCAATGTCTGCCTGGTCAGTGAAAACCCAACATTCCCCGTCCCAGCATCTTAGGGATGCGAGGGTCTATGGTCATACGACTACGGCCATGCATGGATATCGAGCCCCCCCCCCCCTCCCCACCGCCGCCGAATGCACCCGTTGACAGACGCCCTCGAAGCAGGTTTCCAATGCAGGGGATGGTGGGTCCTGATTGGCGAGTCGGCGCGTGGACGCTTTTCTCCATCCCTGCAGGGACGGCGGCTTGGGCGTGCCTTATTCTCTTCGGCGCTCCGGATGATGGCGGGGACGCTATCCGACAAATTGTCGTCCTTATCGGGGCCGTGATCGCGTTGATAACGATGGGCACGTACCTTAGCACGGCCTGCACGGACCCGGGCATCGTGTTCAAGCATGAGGCGGCGACGTCGAGATCGGCGTTGCCGGAACAGCGCCTGTTGGGGGGAAGGAGTTCGACGGTGGTAAGGAGGGGGGGGTGTGTGGGGGGCGGGCGGACGTTTGGTTTAGATGGTTGTTTGGTTTTGGCTGTTTGATACCTGGTTATTAATATTACGGGGGACCAGAGTAATCAGGACGCATCCTGTAGACAAAAGCCTATATATTCGAGTGTTTTTACCAAGCATATTCGGTCCTGATTACTGTATGTCCCCCCGTAATATTCGTAGTAGTTTCGACGACCGATCTCACGACTGAGATGTCTTTTGTTATTTTTTATAAATAGTCAATCTAATCAACTGCTTGTATAGTGCCGTAGGGTTGTACTGCTGGGCTCTCGCTTGTTTTTGGCTGATCTGCCGATTCGTTGGCAGTTTGAGCCATAAAAATGTCTCCTCGCTGACAACCGTGCGCACTTCGTCGTATCCGTCCCTCTTCATGCAGGCACCTACGGGTGCTGGGACGCCGGTCTCTCTGGCGCCCGGAGGTGCACCACCGCAGGATTTCGGCGAGAAGAGCCGCGAAAAAGCGGCGGCAGCAGCAGCGGTAGACGGGAAAGGGGAGGAGGTGAAGGGGGATGTAGCGTGGAAGATGCAAGATATCGAGGCGCAACAGGTGCATGTTGAGGCACAGCAGGTGCGTTCATGTCCAGGCGTAGTATATAGGTGCATGTTGAGGCGCAGCCGGTTCATGTTGGGGGCACAGCAAGCGTGTTCGTGTTGGGGCACAGCGAGTGCGTTCATGCCGAGGCGCAGCAGGTGCGAGTTTCGTTGGGTCTTGCCGCTCGCGTCAACTCTGCTGTTGTTGTCCCACCGTGCAGGTGGCGATCGCCCAAATAACTACTGTACGTCCGCTCAGCGCGTGCCGAAAATTGTGAACCCAATATGCCATTCTCTTTCACAACAAAACCCCAGATTGTTCCGCATCTCCGAACCGACACCTCCGAAGCGGCACAGCAATTATCCTTCGTTTCTGGTTTTGTGTGGGTAGAGGTCGAGAGACGTCGCCACGGTGAGGGGGGGGGGGGGGGTGGTTGTGGAGTTGTAGAGATAAAAGCTGCTCAACTGTTTTCGTTTTTATATTTTTTTGCAATTTTAGTTATTCGAGCTCTTGTATGTTCCTTACGCTGCTCTCGGTCCTCTGATGCCTTGAGAATGATGATATCCCCATGTCAGCTCATTTCCCTGAAATCTCGGCCGTGGTCACAAAACAGGCTAAAAACAAAAAAAAATACGTCTCGATGGTAGAAAACGAGTACAAAATATTAGGCGTGCAGTACCAGTTCGCAATCACAAAATACGATAAACAAAAAAAACGTCTCGATGTTAGAAACAAGTACAAAATAGTAGTTATAGTACCAGTTCGCAAAGGAACAGTACTGACAAGCCTTGGTATACCATCCCGTACCACGCGCAAACAAATGAAAACCAGGAACATATCCATGAAACGCCTCAGCGGAAAAAAAAACGGTTGTAGTACGTGTGCCCCAGGGGAGGCTTTGCCTGCTGTAAAGTGTACCAAACCTGCGCCAAGAAAGGGTTCCGACTTAATACGAAGGGATTATATCATCGCCCTGAAACGGCCGGCCCGGGAGGAGGCTTGTGAGACACGTATGCACAAACGGTGCAGACCGATTTTGATTGTTCTGGATGAAGCATGGCGGTCGGGAAATTCGGGTCCGGCTTACCGGCTTTAGGACTGCACGCCTGGTGTTAGGGCTGCGCTCCTGTTGTGGTTCCTGTACTCTGCAGTAGTAAGAGGGTTAACCTAGCCAAGTGGTCAGCACGTTGGACGAAAACGACGGCATTTCCGACGTCTCCCTCCGTTGTGGTCGTCTGCGCGAGTCTTCCTGGAGGGGGAGGAAAGAAGTCCATGGCGATCGATTCGTCATTCCGTGGTTGGCAATTGGCCAATCAGAGGAGCGAACGGTTGTGTTTTTCGCCGTGAAATCACATCATTCACACCTGTCTCTCGGTTCCGGCAAATAATGGGCGACGTTCGTCATAAAAGTAAAAGCCGGTCGATGCACCGACGTGTGCGGTACGATATGTCGGTGCCAACCATTGTGTATGGTGATGCCTCGGCCAATCAGAGGGGCGAGGAGGCGGAAACGTCCTAGAGGGAGCCCGCCTATAACTACAACTAACTACAGGGGGCATCATCTGAGAAAGGAACGTTTTCTTCCAGGAAAAATCCAGATCCCTTTTTTTTCCCCCGTAGAATCACAAAAGTACCGAACAGCCCTGAATGAAGGTACGTATTTTCACCAAAGGCGTTTTGCCCCACCGATCGATATGACGAAAGAGAAGGCCTGTTCGGCAACACAAGCACATGGAGGTCCCCTCTATCCAATGCCGGCGTCATTTGAGCCCCTGTGGCCGGCACACTATCCTTCGATCTGCCGGCAAGGCGTGTCTCTCCGAACTGCAAAAAACACAGCAAGTCGGTTGTCCAGATGAGTGCACCAGGAAAATTAATGGGGCCAGACGCAGGCTGCAACCGCCCCTAAACAAGGGCTGCGGACCATTGCAAGACGTGCAGCAAAACCGTAACGTTTTTCTTGTTTTGTTTTGTTTTCAACGCGCGCAGCCTGCGGTGTGTGCGCTCATCTTGGGGTCGTCACAGCAGTAGAAACACGCGCTGCTGCTGTGAAATTAGGGTTTTGCTGTACTCACCGAATTGCCGTTTTTAGACTCGTTTCTGGCTGTAACGAGCCAAGATGAGCGCACACGCTGCAGGCTGCGCGCGTTAAACAAATAAAAAGCCAACGTTACGATGTTGGCTGTACGTCTCGCAATGGTCCGCATCCCTTGTTTAGGGGCGGTTACAGCCTGCCTCTGGCCCCATTAATTTCCCTGGTGCACGCATCTGGACAACAGACTTGCTTTGTTTTTTGCAGTTCGGAGAGACATGCCTTGCCGGCAGATCGGAGGACAGTGTGCCGGCCACAAGGGCTCAAACCACGCCGGCATTGGATAGAGGGGAGCTCCATTTGCTTGTGTTACCGAACAGGCCTTCTCTTTCGTTATATCGATCGGTGGGGCAGAATGCCTTTGGTGTAAATACGTATCTCCATTCTGGGCTGTTCGGTATTTTTGTGATTTTACGGGCGGAAAAAAGGGATCTGGAATTTTCCTGGAAGAAAACGCGTCTTTCTCAAATGATGACCCCTGTACAGCCCACGCGTACACCGTGGCTTAGACCTTAGCTCCCTCGCTAGGCATGTCAGGAGAACCCCCCCCGTTCCGGTGTTGTAGGGATACGAGCGTCTATGGTAATACGACTACGGCCATGCGTGACATGAGTACACCGCCGCCCCCACTACCCCCCTGCCCGGGCATAATGCATCTTCATGGTGACTGCCCGTCAATCAAGAGATGTCCCACCCGACAGCAGTGCTTCTATTCCAGTCGGGCCAACCACCACCACCACTGCCACGTTACGTCGACGCGCAGATGCTTGACATCCTTACGGAAGACTACCACAAGGCGGGGAAGGCTGATTCGGTAGCACCACGGGTCGGCTTGCCACCGGGAGAGTGTGCCGCAGCCGTGGACGCGGGGTCGACAGCCGTGATAGACATGCGAAACGCCCCGCCACCCATCGAGCCCGTGCAGTGGGTACCTCCAGAGCCGGTGGTCTCCACGCGGCAGGTGCAAGCACACGCCCTCAATCGAGCGACTCGTACGGTTGGGGAAGAGAGGAGAGACCGATGACCGCCCCCCGGTTTTTCTACCGCCTGCGTCTTTCCACTTTTCCCCCCCCCTCCTCCTTTTTTTTGTTGCTATCATGTCGATGTGAACGACGATAATTAAGACGACGGCAGACGGCACCTGCGCCCGCTCTGTGCTTTTCGCCCGATGCGCTAGGCTGTTCTTGAGTTGGCTGGACCCCCCCACCACCACCACCACCACCTTCTCTATTTGTTTCGTTTTCTTATCCCGAATAAAGGCGTTCTTACCGCGATTTCTTTCCCTACCCGCCCCGCCGCACCCCACGCCGCTCCGCTCCGCCCCGGCCCCTCCCCTCCCCCCCTCCCTCCTCGTGTTACTTGCTCCTCCTGCGCCTGCCTGCCTCTCCCCGCTGGTTTACGTACGCATGAACTACCGCGAATTAATGACGGCGGCGGCGGTGGCGGCTACCGGTGCTCTCTCGCCATCATACTTGTTTTATCCGCGATTTTGTTTCGGTCGGTGGCAGGGCGAGGTTAGAGTAGGGGGCGAGGAGACGACGATGTGTGGACGGTGTCAGATCGAGCGACCTGCAGAGGCGATCCACTGCACCCGCTGCGGCGTCTGCGTAGACAAGTTGGACCACCATTGCCCGTTTATGGGGCAGTGTGTCGGCAGGTGAACGAAAGTTTTATGTGCTTTTTGTTTTAAATGTGTTGTTGTTGGTGTTGTTGTTTTTCTTGCAGTGTACGTAGTGCGTTTTGTTTTACTTACTAGATAGAGGCGTGGTGAAGAAATGATGTCAATACAGTAGACGTTACGTTTTGTCGTTGTCGGTGTTGTTTTTGGCGTCGTCGTCGTTGTTGTTGTCGTTGTTTCTGTCATCGTTGGTGGTATTGTTGTCGTTGTTGCTGTTTCTTGCTGCGGTTGTTTACGGAGCGCAATATCTGCGTGCCTTGTTGAAGTTCTGATGCGCTGTAAAAGACTCACCGAGTGCCGTTGCGGAGGTTTTGGCTCATTAGGTTTTGATGTGGGGCGGTGGTAGTTTCGCCCCCAGCAAAACATAAGTTTTGTTATTTACGTAGGCGGGACACACTGCTGCCTGGAATGTTTATCCTCTGTCGATGGCCAGCCTTTGGCGATCATATCAGGCGTTTTGGTTCGTACCTGGTAGATGTACTCGTAGTCGCGACGCGAGGTACCCGCGGTTTGGTCTGCTTCCGCTTGCCCTTCTGCTTGGTCTACGGCACATGGTAGGGCCTGTGAGAAATGCCGAGAGGAACTGTTTTGAGTGTTTTTGTTTGCTTTCGTGTTTCGCGCACAGCCATTTAGAGGGTTCGTTACGGCCACTTACACAGAGGCGACGACGGGCAGCAACTTAAAAGGAACTGCTCTCCTCTGCAGTAATTTGAAGCACGCCGCGGGGTTTGATGGTTGGTGGTCTAGTTGGTGGACAGTACCACCGCCCTTCGTGGCGACGAAGATATGTCGGGGGTTCGATTCCCCGTTTGAAGGGAAAACCAAAGCGCCTTTTCTGCGTCTTCTTCCGTCGCTAAAAGCGCGAGAGTGCGGGTTTACCAAACTTCGATGGAAGACCGACGAGCGGTTGGAACACTTTATAACAACCCGTTTAGGCATGCGGCTTATTAGGACTGCAGTCCCGTTGTGGGGACAAAAACACTTGGAAATAGAGTCAAATTTAGGTTTATCTTAGAATTAGAGTGCAGTACTATTAATAAAAGGGGTTGTAACCTACGCGCAATACAAAGGCATGTGATGGGGGGGGGGGGGAGGGGAAGGAAGGCGCCTGCGACCACGGCTTGTCCAAGTTCGTGAAACGTAGAGACTTGGGCGAGTTGGACTGGAAAGTAAAAAGTGGTGTCCAGAAAATTTGCCGGTATTACTTCGTATTCATGCATGTTGTACGTGATATTTCACAGCCAGCGTTTTGGTCGGGGGCGACGGGTACTCCGCCGGGATGTGTTTTGAACGCCTCTAGAAACTGATGCACTGAACCCGCCACCTTATCTCGTTGCCCCCCCGTGCTTGACCTACAGGAAGACTCTAGTGCCGTTCTACGTGTTCATCGTGGCCATCTGGTGTCTGGTCTTCTACGTGTTGGCCGCCGTCGGCTACCTGGTCATTGCGGTCGTCGTGAGCGGCATGTAGCCCCCACCCTTCCCCTCCCCTCCGCTGGCCAATGGGCTGGCCAATATATCAGGGCAGGGGTTATTAGTTTGCTGCCGAAGCATTGGAGTGCTTTTGTTTATTTCCCGTGTATGGACCGTGCGTCCTCGTGCTGTGCGTGTGCGTAGGTGTTTGTTTGTGTTTTGTGCTCCGCTCGTTTTCGTGTTTTGAAGCGCAGAAAAGTAATAAAAGTAAATTACTGCACGGGATTGTCCGGTTTCCCGTGTTCCCCTCTTTCCTTTTGCATATAAAATGTTTCGTATGGCATGCCCATAGGTGTTTCGGCCAGCGCGCGCTGTCATTCAACACAAGTAACGTACCCAGTACCCGGTACGGGTACACATTGTTTTGACTTTTGTTTTCGAGCGTTGTTGTGTCGGACAACCACACCATCATCGCGATCCGCTTAGAATATTGCGTACAGGAGAAGTTGACCAGTGTGTGTCGATATTGCGACCACCACGATCATGATCCGTCTGAGGCAGTCTGCAATGATTGACAAGGTCGACGCGAGCGATAGTACTCGTAACTCCAAAGTATGATATTTCACGATCGATCGATCGGCCATTTTTTTTTAATTTCTTGACCTTTTATTTGCGTATTGTTGTGCTTCTGAATTGTGAAAATCAACGCGTTTGGCGGGGGTAAGTAGTCCGTCCGGAGTTGAATTTTTATTTTTTGTTTTATTTTTTCATTTTTTGTTTGCTTTTTGTATGTACGTCATAGAGTTATCAAATCACAACGAACGTACGGTACAAAAGGAAAACATCGAAATGTGTCATTGCTCAAATACGGTTTGATTTGTCAAGGTAGCCCTGTGCTGGCTTTGTGGTACTTGCACTTTTGTGTTGTCTTCGTTTTCCTGACATGGTTGTTGTGGACTGTGCGGCACCCCAGGCGACGACTTGATTCGCCACGCAACTGTAAGGAGGCCACTGGGTTGGGTTGCCACATGTCATGTGACTTATCGTCGAATTTTGAACACTTACTACTGCCTGTACTACCTACTACTGTACCTGTACCTGCATCTATACCTGTACCTGTACTACTACTACTTGTGGCGGATATCCATGGGATATCCTCGCGGGTTACTACTGATATGTAGGCATGCATGCTGTTACTCAGACTGACGTGTAACCGTCATGGAGACCTCTGGGGTTGTCGCCGTGCATGACGCACATAATACCACTCTGTTTTCTCTCTTATTGGTCTGAGTCCACCTATCTAAAGCTTGTTGCGCAGCAGTGCTGGCTCCGGGCTCCTGCTGAGTTCAGGTGGATAGGTGTGGGTGTGGAGGTGTATGTGACCGCTTCTCTGCGTGCCTCATAACTACTACTACTAAGTACTACTACTACTACTACTACTACTACTACTACTACTACTACTGCCAGTACTGCTACAAATACAGCAGTACTACTACTGCTACTACTACTACGACGACGACTACCAATGCTACTACTACCACTACGACTGCTGCTACTACTACTACCACTACTGCTACTACTACTACTAATACTTATATACTGGAAGGACGGTAGAAGACCAGCTAGCGCATCAGATGGCAGCGAGGATTCACGGCCTGTGACCCCCCCCAAAACCTTTACTCGTCGATGAGCACCCCGATAGAGGCGCTAAGCCACGCGTCTCTCTCGCCGCCACGATCGTGACCACCTGGAGCCGAAGACCAACACCTATTGACGCGAGGGTGATATCGCTCCTCCTTCCCACTCGGAGCAGTGAAAGGGTGTCGCAGTGTGCCGGTTCTGTCGCCCGAGCTATTCACATTTGGAGGGGAGGAGTTTGCCTCATCAGTCTTCAGACATGAGGGAGGCGAAGAACGGCACCCACGGGGGTCGATAGTCACAGCTAGAGAAGGACCCAGGCCATTTAGTGTGGAGGGCCAGCAGGCGAATATTGCTCCTCTCTCGAACGTCGGAGGGCGTGGAAAGGGTTGGCACCCTCCTCAGTTACCACCAGGCGTGGCACCCATATCACGGAACCTCAGCGGGATCGCGCGCGAGTGGCCCCCTATTCCCGCGACAAAGCCTATGTGCGGCGGGCCCCAAGGCACGGCGGTCTCATGGAGGTGGATCTTGTCCAAGTAGCGGCGAGAAGCACGATCCCGCGGCCGAGATACGTTCAACCCCCGTTGCTTGACTCGTTGGTGGGCCTCGCTTCCTGAAGGGGGGGCTCTCAGAATGGGAGTAGAGATGGAGGAAGCCACCTCGGCTTCACTTCCCCGTCAGGAAATGTTACCCGTACAGTACCGGCGTCAGCGCCGTCTTCCGGGCCGTCGAGCATCTATTAAGCATCGAGGCGGCTGGTGGCAGCGCGAGAACCTCTTGCAGGCAAACGCACACGGTTTTCTCCGACGACACAAGCGCGGAAGCGGGAAGCTTCTTTGCTCGTGTGGGCGTGGCACACTGTGGGGGAAAGGGACACGTTCTTGGCCCTTTGCCGTCACCGCACAGCCCGTCATCATCGCCACCGACGATACCGGTGTCGCCGTTGCTGGCGGCACGGGTGCTACCGCCGTTGGGCTCACCGCTGGTATCTGCAGAGGTCGCCAACGCTGCATATTTCATCACAGAGGGTTTAGGTAGACCCCCATCGTTGTCGCCGCCGGCGCAGCGATGAACGCCGGTATCACTGCCGCTGCCGCCAGCCAGTCTCCCCGCTTTCGCAACGTTTGCCGACGGCAGTGAGGGAAGCAACAGTTGAGTCGGCACAATCATCGGACGAGACTCTTTGATCCTGCGATGTGAATGGCTCTAGCCCTGCCGGTGAATCTTGCCACGGATTTTTTGCCACCTAGCCCGTAGACAATGGCCGAAACGAGGTCGGTGATCGCCGCCACCGTCGCTGGAGTTGTCGCCTGTCTCGCGATATAGCCGACGCAGCCACCCGCCCCACCCGAAGCTACACTTTGGGCTCGTTCAGCGGCAACTCTGCCCATCGGTTGCACGATAAGGACTGAGTGTAGCACCGCGAGCACTGCTGTCGTTGTGTTAAGAGAAGGACTTGCACCTCGGGCACTGCTGCCGTTGCTGTCACCGCCGCCTGCATTTCCATCACCACCACTGACTGGGCTGCCGAGCGCCCAAGCGCCGTTGGCGACGTCGCAGTCTCTGCCCGCTATGCCACTCTCTCCTCGGTTGCCTTCGCCGTCGCCACAGCCACCACTACGGTTGTCGACGGTCGCTCTTCTCAACGGGGACTCCTCTCTTGATACCAGACGTGGTCCTAGCGCTTGATTAGGCCACCACCCACACTATATATATATATATATATTTTTTTTTTCCCATCCCATTTATTATCTTCGCACTTCCGTCTCTCCCTCCCTAGTCGTAACTCAGATCCGGGGTCACAAAGTAGGCTCCTCTCCCTCCTCCCCCACTACGGTTCTTGCCTTGATTTTTATCGCGCAGAGGGTTCAGCCTTCCCAACGCTCGTCGACTTTCATCGAATTTTGCTAACTCACGCTCTCGCGCTTTCTGCTAGTCAAGATACTTTTAGCGAGAAAAAGTGCCTAAGAGCATACACTCGGCGGGGCTCGAACTCGCTTTCTTGACGCTTACAGGCTTCGTGGTTACCTGATAGCCCACCGGGGCGATGAAGTGAGCAACAACTATCGGTAAGCATGGCGCTTTTAATGGCATTTTTGTTTATGGCTCGTGCGCATAGAACTTAAAGTTGTATGGGTTGGGCAAAAAGAAAACTATTCTAGGCAACATTTCGGGTGATGCATGTAGCCCCTCCTTTGAGGAGCTCAGAACATAAGCCTCCACCCCTACCACCGTGGCATTGTGCTCGTTCAGGAGCCCGGCCGTGAATTGGATTTTGTTTTGGGGCAAAACGTGCCACCCGCATCGTAGCACGACTCCATAGTCCCTTCATGTCACTTGTATGCTTCTTCCCTGGACTCCCATACATACCCCTTTCATGGCGCTTCTATGCTTCTTCTCTGGACTTCCATACTCGTAGTGTTTATTTACAGGGTGCTTCCATGGCGCTTGCGTGACACTTTTATGGGTCTGTCTTGGACTCCCATGGTGCTTCATGGAGTTCCAAGATCCTTTCATGGACTTCCATGTTGCTTTCATGGACTTTCATGGACTTTCGCGGTTGCGACGGCGCGCATATGGTGCTGTACGTGCTTGCTCGTGGATACATATATCCATGGTACTTTCGCCGTGCTTCCACGGTCCTTGCCTGGACTCCCATGGTGCTTCCATTAAGCTTTCATGGTCCTTCCGTGACGCTTCCATGGTGCGTGCATGGATCTCCACCGTGGGTCCATGCCCTTCCCGGTTCTTTTCATGGGACTTCCATGGTGCTTTTGACGCGTGCTTAGATAGAGGTTGCATTTTTTTGGCTGGATTTGTTTCTGAATGACGCGGCTCCTTAACCCAAAATCGACGGATTTTCATTATTGTATTGCAATATTATCGTCGTACATTTAGGCCATGGGATTGCTCATCGGGGCTATAGCACTTTTGCTTCCTTCCAAAATCAGTTTTTGGGTGAGGCATAGAGCTCCTCAAGTAACAATAAGTGACCACCCTCAGAAGGCAAAAACATGGCCTGTATGCAGGTGCACCTCTACCGTAGCATGCATCTTATATGGACTTTGATGGACTTGCGTGGTGCTTACATGCGTTTTCATGGTGCCTTCGTGGTGATGCATGCCTTTCCGTGGTGCTCTCATGGACTTCCATGGTTCTCCCGTGTTTTTTTTTCCATGACGCTTTCCTTGTGCTTCCGCAGTGGTGCATATGCGCTTTCGTTGTGCTTTCGTGGGCTTCCATGGTGCTTCTTCTGTGGTGCTCCCAAGGGGGTTCTATGGACTAACATCGTGTTTCCGTGGCATTTCCATCGTGCTTTCGTGGACGTTTCCGTGGTGCTTTCATAATCATATCCTAGGGTGCTTTCATGGTTAATGGTGCTCCCATGGATTTCCATCGTGCCTCCGCGGTGCTCTCATGGACTTCCATGGCGCTTTCAGGTAGCTCCGTCTTTCATTCTTCTTCCATGGTGCTTTCAGATAGCTCCGTCTTTCATTCTTCTTGCATGGTGCTCCCATGGCACCCCTATGGTGTTTTCCTGACGCTTTCATGGCATTTCATCGACTCGCACGGCGTATCCACGACGCGTCCATGGTACTTTCATGGACTCCCATGGCGGTTCCATGTGCGTTCATGGGCTTCCATGATGATTCTATGGTTCTTCCGTATTGCGTTCATGAATTTTCATGGTGCTTCAAAAGTTCTTCCATGGTGCTTTTATAGACCCCGATGGTCTTTTCATGGATTCAATTGTCTCCCATGGTGCTTTCATGGTACTTCCATGATTTTCATTGGTGCTTTCATGGCGATTGCATGGTACTTTCATTGATCCCCATGGGGCCTTGATGCTTTTTCCACGGGGGCGCTTCCATGGCACTTACATGGGTTCCATGGACTCTCATTGTGCCCCCGTGGTGCTTTCATGGACTTCTATGGTGAATTCATGGTGCTACTTTCATGGACTCCTATGGTGCCTCGATCGGGCTTTCATGGTGCTTGTATTGTGTTTCGATGGGATTTTCACCGATTCCCACAGAGTGCTTCCATGGTACTTCCATGGTATTTTCACAGGCTCTCGTGGACTCTCATGGGGCCTCTATGGTGCTTTCAGGGACTCCTATCTCGCTTGTTTTCATGGGCTTAGAAGATACTTCCGTGGCACGCTCTCATGGAGAGGTCCATGGGTGTTCCATGAACGTCTTCCGTGGTGCTTTCGTGGACCCCTCCATGCCATTTTCACGAAAATTCTATGAAAGCACGTGAACGCCCCCCCAAAAACAATATCAATGAGTTATATATCATACGAGTACTGGAATAATGTGCTTACCTAAATTATTATATTTGACGCAAATATGAGCTCGTTACGGGTGATTACCGCAAAAACAGGAGATGTTCAAGAGACATTCCTGCTAGAAAGGATCGAAGGGCAAATCCAGAAGTAAGTGCGGACACGTCTGTTGTGTTTTTTTTTATCCGACATGTACGGGACTTGCAGGTGCCACACGAACACGCCAATTGTTGTAAACGCCGCTTGGTCAGCAGGGATATCGACGAAGGGGTCGGATCTAACGCGCACGACCCGAGTGTTTAGACTCCCTGGCTATCCAAGCCGCCATCGCCATGTTCGCAGCAGGCCGTAGGGCCACAGCGCAAGCTTAAGGTTCAAAAGTGACAGCCAGGAGCCACCCGAGAGGGCATACAAATGCAGGCCTCCCATGTAATTACTACAGTAGCTTTTGTTTATAAGAGACACGACCTAGGGGACGTTACATAATTACGGCGGCCCAGACCAATGGCTTACGCACGAAAACACTACTAACTGCAGTAGCACACCTTGCCGTAAGGACGTATCAGGTATTACTGTTTTGGCAATCCGACATTGTTGCCTTGCCTCCCACGACGGTCGTTTACGGCAGATCGTATACTACCATACGGCAGTGATATGCATAGGATGCTGTCATGGTATTCATGGTATCCCCGTTTCCCCTCTATTGTTGAGGTGGCGTGTTTCTGGCAGAAACACGTCGAGCAAAATGTGAATTGCTCGCACTGCTTCCCAGAAATCTCTCTGATCAGGAACCAACAGCAATATAAGAAAATACATGGAAACATCAACCTTCTTCCGGTAGTACGTAGGGTTAGCCCCATACCGCATAATTGTAGTCCAGTACCAATCTCCCCAGGGTAGCAGTACCATTATAATGCACAGGACGCGCCTTTGGGTGGTAGACACCACCCTGCTGCCCTATACCTGGCACGTAGCTACAAGTACGCTGGCGGAGAATACGTACAGCATATATATACACATCGGACGGATCGCGACCTAAAGTAAATCGTCTGGATCCTTAACCTACCGTTGGGATACATACGATATGTTTTGTGCAGGATCTGTGTAGACCTACGGGTACTATTTACGGGGGACCTATGGCAAATGGGACCTGTGGTATAGACAAAACCTGTATAGACATATCTATTTTTTTTTAGTGGAGTGGTCCGTAAAATATTTGCCGGTTGCTTGCCCGGAGGTTTGTTGTTTTCCTTTTATACCGGTGTGTTCGAACTTTCTTAAGTTTGCCACTTTCGAAGCTGTCCCGCTTTCGAAGTAATTTCGAAGAATCGTAACGTTTTCCGGTTTCGAAGCTTTCCCGCCTTTCTTCTATTTTTACGAACAGTATTTGGTGCTATTTAGTATGGTCCTCCGTAAGTACTGTACATATAATCGAGGGGGGCGCCGCCGTCGCCGTCAGCAGCACCGCGTCGGGGGCGGGTCGAGGAATCCCCCGCGGGGCCTCCGAGGAACCATGGACTCGAATGGGTTTCCACGGGCTTCACTGTGGCCCTACCGGCGTGGGGGCGGGGGGCGGGGGGGGTGCACTTCATTTTCGTGCATGGCCGTATCCATATACCCTCGCATCCCTACAATGCGGGACGGAGCATGTCGGGTTTCACGGGGGGGGGGCGCCTATATTCCCTGTGTACGAACGAGTAACAGACTAATAATAGTACTATAATATACAGTAGTAACTATACTATTGCATTTGTACTACAGCTGTAGTAGCACCTCGAGTACATATGCACTTCAAGTGTATGGCATTGCACTGCTGTTATACCAGGTGCGTACTGCTGTACATACAGAGTACAGCACTCGTGCTGCTTGTACTTAACGACTGCTGTAACGAGTATTAATAGTCTAATAAGTATTATATTTCATACAATATAGACATCAGTACAGTAGTAGAACGTACAGCCGTACAGACATGCAAACCACATACAGCAAACGTACGGCTTCCGCCTATTAATAGCAAGTACGCGTCAAGTACAGACAGGAAAAGCTACACCGGTACACAGTACTCGTAGTAGCAGTACTCGTATTAATAGTACGTACAGACCCGAAACTTATAACATGTCAAGAGAAGACCTATACAGCAGTACAATAATATGTCCGATATGTCACAGCAGTTGCAGCCAACTCAACATTGCACTTACTTGCGATCTTTTGGATCGATGGCATCAGGGTAATGTGACGAGGACGTAGGAGCGGCGCGCGTCGAGGAGTGGTCAAAACTCGGTGCCTGGTGACTCGTACAGTAGTGACTGGTGACGCAAATTTCCGACCATCTACAGTATACGTACGTACACGTATTTATTTACGTATAACATTCACAGACGGCGTTGGATCTATCTGCATATGTATAGTTATGTTTGTGAAATTTTCGCACTTTTCGCAACTTTTCTCTTCGTACGAGCACTTTTCGGCAAAACGCTAAGTACCCCGACACAGCAAGCCCGGCCGGACACATTGGTCGAGGTTTGGGCTCGATCCGAGCTCTGTGGCTCGCGTGGCGGGCGCTCGAAGTTTTTTTTCCCGCGGGAGTGGATAAGCCGATTTCCCGGGTTTTCTGCATGAGGCCGTGTTTCGTACGTACGTGCCAGTAAATAACGATGTTCTGTTTTTAGATGTTGTCTGTTTTTTGCTCTCACATGCACACAGGCCAGAAACATGTACCAGATACCAGTAGACAACAGACAAGATGCACAGAGCACGGCGTTACAGCGTTGCCGCCAACACCAGTAGGGAACATCGTGCGTGAGTGGCACATCCATCTGGGCTGTACTGCTGCTGTAGGTAGTTGTTTTATCCAAGGCTGTTGTCCGTAGTCCGCCACCTGTCTTGCATTCTTTGCTGTTGTGCTGTGTGTTTATGACATATCCAGGGTCACTTTGGACCGAAATGTAAGGGCCGTTTTTATTACGTGTGAGTACGGCAACTAATATTATATTTCTGATGTTGCGGGTTCTTGCCCCAAGCACACCACCAAACTTTTAGACATCAGATAACATGCAAAGAGAACACAAACAGCACGTTGCAACCCCGCCCAGCAGCACAAGCAGCAGCAGGCAACATCACGCGCATGTGGCAGGTCCGCGCTGTACTGCTGTGGATCCAGCAGCAGTAGTTGCTTTCTCGGAGGCTATGATCCGTCATCGGTCATCTCTATCTCTCTCCTTCTGCTGCGCTGCTGCTGTGCATGTGTATGTGCGGTGCGTCACGCACTCACTGCTGTGGACACGCACGCCAGTATAAAAAGTATTTTGACTCTTTGGTAATATGGTCAAATGAGTGCGATGCCCGGTTATTTGTTTGAAGTCGTCAGTTCGAGACTCTCGTTCATAAGTTTTTCCTTTTTAGTGGGGGATAGAAATTTACTTGCTATTTGTCTGCGGGCCGAAAATGACTTGACCTTGGTATGGGGGGTGAAAAAGCTCACCGTGCATTGTTATCCCACCCACTGTTCGAAAGATGCCCGAGGTGACGAGACTCGAAATACAGGGCGGACAAAACTACCGCACGCGCTTCATGCTGTTTTATTGCTCTGCACTGCTCGTGTGCTGTCTGTGGTGTCTGGGTTACGCACGTACATAATATATACATAAAACAAACCAAAGTGAAAAATAAACAGTCATTTTCGGCCCTGACACAAAAAATAAGCCAATTTCGACCCTCCGCACCAAAACCAGGCCAATTTCGAACCCAAGACAAAAACCAAGTCATGTTTGATCCCCCCACATAAAACCATGATGATTTCGACCCTAACACTGAAATCGAGTCTATTTCGATCCCCTTCTAGAACCAAGTCAACTGTGGTGCCTCTCCACACAACAAAGACATATAATACATAAACACACTGGCGAACATAATATAATGTTTGGCGGAATCGTTAGGAAAATCTATTAAAAATAAGCAGTCAATAGTAAGGGTTCCACACTATTTCCAAGTCTTTTTATCCCCAAAAGTGCGCAGGTCATCTGATACAGTTAGTTCTAAAAAATAGTATGCATGTACCCTGCATGTACGGTAATATGCAGATAATTCATAATCACGTCGTACTATGATGTAATATGCTTGCGTAGGATACAATATCGAATTATGTACGAGTTTGGATTTCAATTCGTTCTTGCGCCACTCCCCTAGGCACGTCCCGGAGGGGAACCTTGTATATATGTATGCGTACACGAACTGCTGTCTCTGTATCCGTATCTATCTGAACCTGCTACCAGGTACCTTCGCAAGATACCAACGAGTTACAATCCCAATCGGTTGAACTCACAGCTGACGTATTTATAATAATTTTATTTAATCCTATGATACGTACCGGTCGGTAGGATGCCCCTGCAGCTGTTGTTGCTGTTGTACGAATGAGTCGTACAAACTACAAAGTGCAACGGCCGCTTCATAACTCTCTGTGTGCGCTCCTAATAAGATGCCAGCCAAAACCCACAAATAAATTCCCTCGTACGACGAGTAGTATTTAGCTGTGTTGATGCAGACGCACAACGGATGAGGCATACACATATCCACGAGAGGCCCTGCACTCGATCAAGCCCGGGGTAGAGAGTAAGCAGCCACCAAGGACATATCGTCGTGTGCTTGTACGAGCAGTCTGTACCCGATCCTGCTCGTAAAACGAAAGTTACTGCTGTAGGCTCTGGATTCTGGAGGGTGGGTATAGGCGAGAAATTACTCTGGTCGTACCGATATGTCCGGAAATGTAATAAACAGTTTATCTTAAATATTAATATTAAACATTCCTTAAATTTCCGGACAAAGTGCAACAGAAAAATACAACGGACCGATCGGCGCAAGCGAGGTTGTGCGAGGCGCTCTCACCTTGAAGCAGGAGCCGGTTCAAAGAACGAAGACACCATGTGAGAGCAATGTGACTCAGCATCGACTCTGTGCACCAGATGGTTTGTGCGGGCTTAGCGTTGCACTCTCCTGTTGCGCTGCGCAGTGCTTGTTTGAACGCGCGCTTGTTCATTTTCCCACCGCATTTCTGGGGACGTTCAACGTGATACCCCGGGTTTTGTATGTTTGAGCGTGTTTCGGGATAGGTTGCTTCGTGCGGCCGCTGCGTGCGTGCCAGGTGCACTCTACGAGCTGTACTATCAGACGCCGATCAGACGATTCTTAGCTGACTGTGCTGCTTTCGCACACAAGTACCACAGGAATCGCACACCAGCAGCGAAGCCACGGCAGTTAACAGCGAGAGCGATACATAATCTTGGGAGAAAGCCAACCATGCCATTGGGTATCTTGCGCCTCGGCGTCATTGCGGCTGCTGCGCTGCTTCCTGCGTACCTTCGGGTCGATGCGTTTGTACTGCCTGTGACTTCCGCGCGAGGCATCTCATCAAGCGTTGGTGGTAGCAGCAGTCGACGCGCTGCATCAGTCCCAAGCACTGCCACTGCTGTGGCTGGTAGTGTGGAGGAAGCGAAGAGCAACCTCAAACGCGCTCTGGTGGAAAACAAGGGGTCTACTTTGGCGAAGGATGTTGCTGCCGCTGTGGAGGTGGGTCTTTGTCGCGGAAAGCTGTGTGGTTTATTTGCACGTACAGCAGCGTACAGACAAAACATGTACGAGTATGTACTCGTATCGTATATACATGTGTCCATAACCTTGTGCTGCTGCTGCTGCCGCAGTTTCAGGCTGATAACACACACATACATATGTGCTTCGCCTCGTACAATACGACGAGTATACCTGATATCATATACCGGTAGCGGTAGTACAGCAGCAGCGGTTCTCTCCTGTTGACCCTGTGGATGGAATCCAAAGTGAAGGATATTATTGCTCGCCCAAGCTCGCCTGAAAATGATAGTTTGGAAATGAAATCACTTGCTTTTTGGGTGGACGGTCCGGACCGTATGATCCGAAAAAAATAATACATAGGCCGAGAAGGGTGAACTGTTGGTGTCATGTCACAGCAGTGTTTTGGTGGCTCGCTTTGGCGAGAAATTGGTTTGCGGGAGTCATGTGTTGGTTGGAGCGAAGTCACAGTGTTTTGGTGGCTCGCTTTGGCGAGAAACCCCCCCACCCTACTGACCACCCTTGAACCCCCCGCCACCAGTCGGTCAGCGGTCGCCCCCAGCAAGTGCCCCGTGGCCACCCTGCGCTTCGGCGTACGAGCTGGTGCGCCTTTTTTTCTACCCGCTGCACCTCCAAAACCTGCGATACAGCGACAGTATTACGGGGGGGGTGACTTCATTCGTGCAGGCCGTATCCATAACCCTCGCATCCCTACAATGCGGGACGGAGCAGTGTGGGTTTCACCAACCAGGCAGACATTGCTTGCACCAAGCGCGAAGCGCCGTGAGGTATTGGGCGAGTCGCATGGAGGGCGAGCTGCATCCTCCTAAGAACCGCCTCTGAGGCGGACTTGCATATGGACGACAGCTTCAATGAGTTAATTTAATTTCTGGTGTGGCCACTTCGGGAGACAGCAATGGGTTGTACTATGTAACTGCCTCGCGGATGCCTTACCATTTTAACACTACGTGATACGACCATTCCCCTTGTGCGGAGCAAAGGTTCTCCACCCCGCACAAATGATCTACTCGACCGCCAGCTTTGGTGACCGCCAAAAAGGCAAAAGAAAAACGGAACCCTGGTTGTCTAGTTCACCCAATGAGAGGCGTGTTTTACAGCGTCGTTGCCAACCGACGCCAACCCAACCTATAAATATATCATATATTTATAGGGCTTGTGAGGGGGGGGGGAGTGGGGGGAGGGCGTACATACTAATGTAGTTGATTGCCTCAGTCATTTGACCATTGATCCCCCTTTCCTTTTGAGACGGAGCACCGTTCCTACTCCCTCAGTTGTATCCAACCTCCCATCACATATCATTTTGGGGCTCTCGTTATAGCTGGCTTTCTGACTAACGCTTTACAGTTAATTGTTTGGTCGTCGTTCCCTTCGCACCATAGTTTCACCGCCTGTGGCCACCATCTATCTCCTAAGATAACGATCGTTTTATCGCTGCTGTCTAGTGCAAGACTGCGAAGGAATCCCACCTTATTCCAGCGTGCCCTTTGGCTACGTTCTCCCATATAGCGTTATCAACTATGGCTAGCAACCTCTTGTTTGGCATGTTCTTTACATATTTATATTGCCATTTCAACTTGCGCACGTCTCTATTGGGAAGGGGGGGGGGGGGGGGGGGGGTGTACTCATGTTGTGCACGGCCGTAGTCATATGACCATAGACCCTCGCATCCCTACAATGCCGGGACGGAGCGCGTTGGGTTTTCACCAACCAGGCAGACATTGCTTGCACCAAGCGCGAAACGCCGTGAGGTATTGGGCGAGTCGCATGGAGGGTGAGCTGCATCCTGCTAAGAACCGCCTCTGAGGCGGACTTGCATATGGACGACAGCTTCAATGAGTTAATTTAATTTCTGGTGTGGCCACTTCCGGAGACAGCAATGGGTTTTACTATGTAACTGCCTCGCGGACGCCTTACCATATTAACACTACGTGATACGACCATTCCCCTTGTGCGGAACAAAGGTTCTCCACCCCGCACAAATGATCTACTCGACCGCCAGCTTTGGTGACCGCCAAAAAAAAAAAAAAAAAAACGGCACCCTGGTTGTCTAGCTCACGCAGCGAGTGGCGTGTTTTACAGCGTCGTTGCCAACCGACGCCAACCCAACCTATAAATATATCATATATTTATGGGGGGGGGGGGAGGTTCAGTGGGAAAACAAACCGAGGCAAACGAACAGCCTAGTGACAGGATTAATTTGGTTTGCGGGAGTCGTGTGTTGGTGGGAGCGAAGTTACAGTGCTTTGGTGGCTCGCTTTGGCGAGAAATTGGTTTGCGGGAGTCGTGTGTTGGGGGAGCGGAGTCACACTTGGGTCACAGGACAAATTCACAAATTTCAGTATTTCTGGAATACTGTCTCACTACAGCAGTACGTTCCTGGTGTCCTGTGCTTTGCCAGGTTGGTGTCTGCCAATCACTTGTGAATATGTTTGGGTAAGACATGGCCGAACACGACGAGCAGAAGAAGTCTAGCACGAGCAAACGTACGAAGGCTCACAGCACACACCAGTGTAAGCACTGGCGTCATACAGACACACAACAGCACATGGTAAAGCATAGCCGAAGACACGCAGAAGTCTAGCACGATTAGAGATACGAAGACTCATAGGACACACCACCCTCACAGCACCTACAGTATGTAGCAGCAGTAGCACGGGTTTATCTTCCAGTAGGTGGCGTCTCTCAGAAGGGATTATTTTTCAGGAGCCCAGGGCACAAAGAAGGAGAATATGTTTGGGTAAGACATGGCCGAACACGACGAGCAGAAGAAGTCTAGCACGAGCAAACGTACGAAGGCTCACAGCACACACCAGTGTAAGCACTGGCGTCATACAGACACACAACAGCACATGGTAAAGCATAGCCGAAGACACGCAGAAGTCTAGCACGATTAGAGATACGAAGACTCATAGGACACACCACCCTCACAGCACCACAGCAGCAGCATAGGGTTGCACCCCGGCCTCAAAATTTGGAACCGGTAACCGGACCGGATTGTGGGGGGTTCAGACGGAACCGGAACCGGGTACCCGGCCTGTTTCAGGCCCGGGTACCCGGGTACCCGGGTACCCGGATTACCATGCACTATATTACTCCCCTTTTAGCGTTTCAGCGGGCCTGAACGGTCCGCAGGTGGCATGGTAAGGCCGACGGTGGGAGGGAATGACTTCATTGCGTCTATTATCTCTATGAGTCATGCCAAAGAAAGAAGATGGAAGGCAGAAGGCTGCCTCTCCGAATACCCGGGGTAAATATATTTGTTCCGGTCCGGTTCCGGTTCCGCCGGTTCCGGGTACCCGCCACCGGGTACCCGGTTCTCAAAAAAAAAATACCACCATCATATCTCCCCTCTTCGCGCATTTGCTTCCGTGCCTTCGTATACTTCGCGGCGCGAGTTGAAGTGGGTGGCAAAACACAATTCTCCATCGCTATGTGTCGCAGAAATCCCCACCAATTCCAGACAAACTTCCGTACTTCGGCCAGACCGAGCAGGGTCGAAGCCAAGGACGCCAGATGGTCCTTATACCCCACTAGCCTTTCCTCAACTCCTTGGGTCACCGAGACAACGGCTTCGTCGTGCCCGGAGAGTCTGTCGAAAATCAGTTCCGTCACCTGGGCGTAGCTCTGTATTGGAATGGGTCAAAATTAGAACACAAAAAGACAGACAACAACGATGTGGTTGATTACATCTATTCCATGTAATAATATTGTCGGGTTCGTTCAGTGCGATGAATGGTTACAATGAATTAGTTGGGCAATCATCAACACCCTACTCCAAGTACACATACACGTACTGCCAAACACTGTATCGATAGTTACCTTTGTCTGCGCCTTCTCCTCCCCGTTATCTGGATCTGTTTCCGAAGCTTTCGCCTCTGTGTTATCTTCCCCATCACCCGAACGAGCGCCCTGCAAGACGGCGAAGTCACGCGGGCACTCTTTTTCCTCTCCTCCGTCTTCGTTGTAATCGATCAGAATGGCGTCTCTGCATGGCGCGAGGAGGTGGGGAGGACATAAATTGGTGGGGAGGTTAGTAAGGGTTGCTTCTCCTTCACGGGTATACTCCAGGGTGAACGGGACGCTTCAGGACACTCAATATTACGAAAGGCATGCCCTCGAGGTTGACAACTAGAGGTTGGCCCCTTTAATATATTACCACCCGGCGGGTATACCCGGTCGGACCCTACCCGTTGACCTCAATACCCGCGGGTATTTGGGGAATGACGCCACGGGCACCCCGGTACCCAGGTATCCGCGGGTATCCGGGTACCCGCTCGTTATGACGAACCCCGGTTCAGTATTTTTCCGTAATATCTCTAGAGAACTGATTGGAATGAGCAATACCACTCAACACTCAACCCTGACGGGTACGGACAACTAATCAGTGCGCGACATGCCGGTAGAAACTTTAAAACGCCAGCGGGTACCCGCCCATTTTGCGGAACCCCGACTGATCATTCTTCCATAATGCTCTGATAGAAAAAAAAATATTTTAACGAGCACTACACCCTCGACACTCAACTTTGACGGATACGAGTACTGCTTCCATATTACACCAAGTATGTGCTGCAGTCTTCCATGGGGGGCGTGTACCCGTTCGTGGCGGGTACCCTAAGGGGCCAACCTCTAGTTGACAACACATAACGAACCACAGTCCTTAGCCACGTCAAACCTCTTAACCCGTCGTCCTGTTTATTCTTATCCTCTTCTGGAAATCTGGCTTTCATCAGCGCTTTTATCACCCTCCTACGCTTCGCTTTCGTCAGCGTTTTTTGCTTGGGCGGGAGAAAACGAGGATGCAGGCCAGATGAGAAAATATCTCCCTGCAACGTTAATTTCAGACGTGCGCCTGTGTCGTAAGTCCAGGCGAACCGAAAGCTTGGACTTTGGCACGGGTATAGACTATATACAGTAAAGCCGGACACCGAAAATGCGGCGGACAGAAGCAATCGTACACGACACTCACCGGATCGAAACGCAAGTCACTGGAACGGAGTCTCGACCACCCAACGTCGTCTTTGTTACCTTCCGCCGAACACAGCTCATCTCCCTCCATCGTTCGTCGGTTGAAGTATCGCCGAACTGGTGTGTAAGATACATGATGCATTCAAGCATTTTGGGGGTTGGTGTGGTTCGGCATACTGACGCTACGTTGTTGTGGTTCGTGCTGCTGACGGCAGCTAACACTGATGAGCGATTTGCAGAGCGTATGTACATCTCCTCGCTACTACGCACAAGTCTGAAGTTGCTTCTGCTGCTGTGTGGTATGCTTAGGATTGCTGGGGCTACTCTTGGGGCTTGAGAGGGAATAAATGACGGTAAAAAGTGTCGATTTCAGCAAAGGTCACTGCGAGGTTGGAGGAGGATACAATGGTTGGTGTCTAAGTTACAATGCAAGGACTCGTACAGCACGGCCGCAAGTTGATGTACCTGTGCTGCTAGACATACGCTGCTCGTAGACGATTGATAGCACCAGACCTCGTCGTTTTTTAGGTCGCTATCTCGGGGCCTCAGAGGGGTTAATAATGTTATTGTAATAGTTGTACGCTGTAGCACCAGCGGTGGCAGCATGTCATAGCGGACAATATGAAAAAGACAACACGCAGTACCGCAGAAGTACAGAGTACGGACTGCTGCAGCAGCAGCACCGTCCTGCTGCACTTGAATAGTATGCCATACAAAAGACCATACACACACCCGCCCACCCTGGAACTCATCGACCCACCCACTAACCCGTCCACGCAGCATGCCAAACAGCAGCACAGCAGCACGTCGAGCAGTACACGCAGAAGCACAAAAAAGACCAAGACAGCAACCCGCGAACGTCGGTCCCACAGACTCAGCTGTACGTACAAGTTTCACGTTCTGGCAGGAAAATCGCGATTTTTTAAACAATTTGCTACATTTCGGACTGCGTGCACGAATCCGTATCAATCTATCACCGAAAAAATGATTGGAGAGTATTACGGTATGAGTTGGCTCTCGTACCCAAGCAGTCTGGTCTAACAAGGAGTGCCATGGCACGAGAACGGTGGCCTGACTTCCTACCCATGCTGTCTCGCCCCTGCTGAGGCCAACGCAGCATTTATGTATGTGATAACTTGTCTCACCTTTGGGAATTTTCGCCACTTCCTCCACCACGATGTCGCCAAACTGATGCTGGGTAGACCGGTGCCTCTAGTGGGTGCTCACGTGGCCCACAGCGCTGGTTCTGGTGGCATTTGGGGCGGCCGCCCAAGGGGTTTCCTAGAAATAACGCAGGCGGTATATTGCCTCCAAAATTACACGAGCCCTGCGCTAAAAATTCTGAAAAATTCCTTACCAGAATTTCTGAGAGAGTCCCCAATAGAGTATATCGTCATATCCATTGACCCTCACAGCACCACAGCAGCAGCAGTAGCACGGTTTTATCTTCCAGTAGGTGGCGTCTCTCAGAAGGGATTATTTTTCAGCAGCCCAGGGCACAAAGAAGGAGAATATGTTTGGGTAAGACATGGCCGAACACGACGAGCAGAAGAAGTCTAGCACGAGCAAACGTACGAAGGCTCATAGCACACACCAGTGTAAGCACTGGCGTCATACAGACACACAGCAGCACATGGTAAAGCATAGCCGAAGACACGCAGAAGTCTAGCACGATTAGAGATACGAAACCATAGCACACACCACCCCACAGCACCACAACCTTGGACGCAAATAGCAGTGTAGTGCTAGGTTGGCACGGCAGCCGAACAGAGCTTGGATCAAACCAGTGTCGGGGGGGGGCGACGCGCCCCCCCCAACCCCCCCCCCCCGGGCCGACAGTGTGCGTTCGAAATCAGTACCAGAGCTTGGACGCAAATAGCAGTGTAGTGCTAGGTTGGCACGGCAGCCGAACAGAGCTTGGATGCAATACCAGTGTCGGGGGGGGGGACGCGCCCCCCCCCGAACCCCCCCCCCCGGGCAGGCGACAGTGTGCGTTCGAAATATATGTACTGTATTTTTAAAAATATTACGTGCAATCAAAGTGATCCGCACGCACAATGATGAGGGTGGTGTGGTTGGGTGTTTTCAAAACACCAAACACACTGCTTGCCGTCTGGTTTGTTGCCTGTAGGGGATGAGTGATCGGCCGGAAAACCTTATGTTGTTGTTGTTGTTGTTGTTTGCCTCTCCGTGGCGAGGCCGATCGATGCTGTTACGTGCAGTATCACATGTACGTGTGATAAAAAAGATAACACACACCTTGCACACCCCTGCGAAGAAATTCCGAGGCGGATTTCTCCGAAACCACCGTTTACTTTAAGTAGTACTGTACTGTAGTAGTATTAATAGTAGTAATAGTAGTAGTAGTAGTAGTGGTACTGAAGTAGGGGGGGGCAGACAACGACACTAATACTGGCGGCGTTGGGAAGATCTCGTCGAGATGATCTCCTGGCGTTTGCACGTTTGCACGTTTGTTTGCACCCTCCCTGTTGCCGTGGAAATCAGCGTGGATATTTGTCTGACGGGATGTGTCATCTAGGGGGTGTGTTTTACACGGCGGTACGCACGTATACAATACGTTTGTATGCTCGTTTCATATGCAGTACGCACATCAGTCGTGGTCCTGCAATAGTGCGGCCTGTAACAGTGCGGGGTGCCTCACTTCTTCTTTTTGTTTTTCACCTTCTTTTTTCTCTCCCTCTTCAGTCGTAACTCAGACCCGGGGTCATAAGTAGGCTCTTCTCCCCCCTCCCCACTACGGTACGTGCCTTGTATTGCTGTATTGGTATTTTTATCGCGAGAAGATTTCAGCACTCTCTTCCCTCGTCGACTTGCGTCGGATTCCGCCTACCCACGCCACGAAGGCGCTCTCAGCAATTGGTTCCTTTTTATTCTTTCAAAATAAACTCAAAATCTCACCACGGTGGGATTTGAACTCGGGTACCAATCCTAGTAGCCTTTTAAGCTGACCACTAGTCTACCGGGGCGACCGGCCTTAGTGCGGCCAAAATGGGACAACAACAGCAGTATTCTTCCACGTCCAGAGTCCAGAGTTTTTTTTAGCCTGTCCTGTGACCACGGACTATCTTTTTCGCGATCAGTACATGTGAGAACTACAACAACAATTAATTGGTAACTGGTAGGTGACCGTAACCATAATTTAACGAACCAATCAGACCCGATCAGCCTACGCGTGCGTATTCTACATAGGGATGTACATCAACGCTTTTTCGGGGTTGATTTGATTGTTGATTAATTTGTCCAAATCGTGTTGATTTAATCATGATTAGTTGATTAATATCCACACAGTCAACTACACGGTGATGTGATTTATAATCATGATTATCGGTTGATTGTTGATGGTTTTCACGGTTACATCACAAAACGCCTCTTTTTGATTAAAAAATAATCAACTAATCATGATTAATTAAAATAATCAACTAATCATTGATTAGTTAATTTGTGGCAATGTACGCCGGAGGAACATTTATTTACGGTTACATGACAAAAACGCCCCTTTTTATTCAAAAATAATCAACTAATCATGATTAAATTCTATAATCAACTAATCATGACTAGTCGATTTATAATCAACAATCAACAAGAATTAATCACATCACGTGATTAAAATTAATCACCAAAAATAATCATAATCAACACGTGATTATGAGTTGATGTACATCCCTAATTCTACAGCAGTACAGGATACCTATTAATAATAAAAAACAGGAAATCTGGCCCAGGCTGGATTTTCTTATTTGAGAGAGGGTGCTTTCTACACTAATTTCAAGATAACGACTCCCGAATTTCTTATGTTCCTACAAATATCAGCGTGGCTTTCTTGTTAGCCTGTTTCTTATTGCCGTGGATGTCCTGTACTGTACCATCCTATCCCCTTGGTCTTGTACCGCTCTGTCCGGTAAATGTAAAAATCGCTTGTACGAGTGTATTAGTATTGAATCCAATGACATGGCCAAGGTACTCGATTTCTTTTTGACCGAACTGAAGTTTACTCGGTTTCAAAGTTAGGCCTGCTGCCTGTAATCAGGGGACGACTACAGAATCTAACCAATCGTTTTTCCTCACATGAACAAGAGTGTCAACCGTTTTCTTCAATACTGGTTTTTGCACCACACTTTTGATATCCAACCGCAGTGCTGCTTGCAGTACTGCTATTATCGTCGGCTGGTCTACACCACGCACAGCAGCACACAGTAGTAACGGCCCCTCTATACTCGTAGTGCCGGTATACCCCCGCCAACAATACCGGCACTATAGCGGCAACCGGCACTATATACTCCGCACACTGCCACACTTGGTACTGTAATCCCATACGAAGTACAACACATACATGCGTGCCAACCGATTTTACCGGCAGACACTCAGCCGGCAATACCCAACCGGCATTATATATACGAGGGACCACATAAATCGGGAGAGACCATAGTAAATAGGACCAAATACTGTTATTATAGTACAAGTTTGGAAATATATAAGTTTTTGCGTATACCGTAGGTCCTATTTACTACATTAGCCCACCCCGTAATACTGCTGTACTACGAGATACTGCTGTGAGGGTATTACCTACTGAGCCATAGAGGTAAAAAATATCGATGAATTACTCAGCCCAGGGTAATCCTTACAACACTCTCCCACCCCCTGAACGCCGGGATCTTTGGAGGCGTTTAAATGTTTTGAATATTATACAAGGGGTACTTATTGAATATTTGTACGAGGGAAACCTTCGGGTAGAAAGCGGGATTTTTTCCAAGTGTCGGGATCCGCGGGCCTAACCCGCGGGCCTGATCCGCGAGTCCGACCCGCGGGCCATCAAGAAACAACTCACGGGTCATGAACTGGCCCAGCCCGTGAGGTTTTCACCACCTCTTGACCCCATCTGGCCCGGCCCGTGATAATTGAAAAAAAATGACCGGACCCGACCCGTGAGATTTGAAAAACTCTCGACCCGACCGCATCCGACCCGACCCGAACTGACCCGTGAGATTCGAGAAAATCTTGATCCAATCTGATCCGACTCGCGAGATTTTTGTTTTTTACCCGATCCGATCCGACCCGTGAGATTTTGAACATTTCCTGTCCCGACCCGACCCGTGACATTTTGAACACCTCCTGGCCGTGGGTTGGGTCATGGCCCGCAAACAGCCCTGGATATGAGGCGTCTGTTTCGTTTGTTTTTGACTATTAATAGTCGAATTGGATTCGATCTGGTAGGAAAATACCAAGGCTGGTGGGCCGGCCCATACTACGACTTTGAGTCGTGTCAAATAATGGTGTATTGTGTTTTGCTATTCGAATAATGCACAGAGGTCAGGGAACACCCGTCGTCAACCAATGAGGCGAGCGATGGCACGCGTCGTCCCCGAAGCGCCACGGCAAGTGGCCGTTGTTTTTTGCCGGTGCCTGTTAGGAGGATATCGCTGATGGGATCTCTTGGGTTGGCGCAGTCTCGGTGCCCCACGCGGGCAGCAGCGACGGGGACACACCTATCGAAGTGCGGAGGGAACGTGACATGGTAGTTGCTCGCAAACACACTTTTACGCGCCACGTGTGTTAAGCCGCCTTATTCGATGTTACAGCAGCACGTCTTCACCCATGCGCATGCATATCCCTGTGTCACCCGCTACTCAGTACGTAAACCCGACCAACCGGCCTTGATGTTCCAACACGTCGCATTGCCTTTCCTCCTGAACCATGGTTCCATACCTTCCAACACCTAAATGTATCGCAGCTACCGGGCGCGTACTGTCGACTGGGTCACTGAGCGTGGACCCGTGTTGCCCCTCGAGTACAAGGGCTCTTTCCAAGCGACGGCAGCGGTATTTTTGACAACTTGGACCAGCTTCGGCAACATGGTTCATAGTCCACGTTAAATTCCTCACTGCATCTTCATCCAGAGATGTTTCTCGAGAAATTCACCGAGACGTTTCCTGAGAATTTTCCTCAGAATTTTTTCCTGAGAATTTTCACGGGCGGTCGGAATTTTGGGTTGGGGTTCAAATTTTGGTTTTATATTTAGAGTCGAGTATATGCTTACCTTTTTGTCGAAGATGGACCGAGTCGTGAACAGCCCTTCCGAGCGATGCTGCTGTAGACGGCGATCCTGCATCCCGCGTTTCGATACATCTGACAGGTCACTGACCCCCCCTTCATGGTCTAGATCGTTGAGGGAAGGTAGATTCCTGATCTGTAGGATGATCTGCTAATAGCTCATGTTGCTATTTTATTAGCTGTACAATCTGAATGATCTATTGCGGTGGAAGATAGTAATCAGGATCAAATATGCTTCGTAAAATATTGGAATATATGGGTTTTTGTGTACGTGATGGGTCCTGATTACTATGGCCCCCTTGTGGTAGGTCATGTTTCCTGGGTCGTTTATGTATTTACGACACACATATACGTGTATAGATAAATATATATATATATGTTCTAAATTGTTTCCGCAACATATCTAGTAACGGCAGGGTATGATCCACTGTAGATCATCTAGATCGTGATCTATCTGACATGTGCACGTTTCCGATTGGCTGAGGTCGCTCCCTCATCCCTCCCATCCAAACCCGGCGCGGTATACAGTTACGCGACCGCCTTTACAATGAATCCGGAGTTAAGAAAATATTGGCTTGAGGCGTTTTTGCACAAAACGCATGCCTTGTCTTTTATTCCCAACATGAAACTGATACAGTTTTATTATAACACACAGGTTAATTGGACATTTTTCTTGCATTATTTATAAAACTTCAAAACAACAGCTGTGAAGAGATCAAGAATTTCGTCGAAACTCGTATTTCCAAGCTGTGTGTGAATCTTTCTATGATTATGATGACCCTGGCTTACGTCCCGGTGGGGGGGTGGGGGCGCACTCATTTGTCGCTTCCGGGGGGGGAGTTGCTGACTACACATGACACGATCGGGTGGTGCTTTTATTGCGAGCGATTCGGAATTTTCAAGGGCTATTCACGAGGGTATGACCCAACCCGCGGATCGGGCAAGGATTTTTTTGAAATATCACTGGTCGGGTCGGGTCGGGTCGGGTCGGGTCGGGTCGGGTCGGGTCGGGTCGGGTCGGGTCGGGTCGGGTCGGGTCGGGTCGGGTCGGGTCGGGTCGGGTCGGGTCGGGTCGGGTCGGGTCGGATCGGATCGGATCGGATCGGATCGGATCGGATCGGACTGGGTCCGGCCGCGAGGTTTTCAAACTCTCGAGGCTCGGGTCGGGCCACCTTTGCCCACTCCGACCTGACCCGCGAGGTGTGACCGGCTCGCGAGCAGTCCTGGAAATAAACCCTCAGTTGGTTGGCTTTACGTCGACGGCTGGTGTTAGGCTTCTTTTATAGTACAGTACCTGGTGCATAAGAACGCCATATATTTTACGCTGAAATGAGTGTAGGACACACCCTGCCTCCCGTAAGAAGTTGAGCATGGGCCAGAATATTAGTTTCTTAACCCCTTTGGGACAAACGCCTTTTACGGGATGTAAGGGATATAAGGGATAGTGACCATAACAATGATGACCTACCTCTTGGCATTACTAGCCGTCTACGGGAGGCGTGAGCGTCTAGCAGTACAGATACGACTCCCTGTGTTGAAACTCGAACACCGACTTGTACTATCCCCCAATCACAGCAGTCGCCGTTGTTCTAGTCTAGTCGCCATTTTTAATTGCCAATTGTTTCCTACGATGTCCCGAGAGGGTGAAGAGGTGTCGCGTACCTGAGCACCCGCAGGGTTATTACCGGCGAGATTAGGCGGTCTAACCTCGATCGGGGTGAAAACATGTTTTGCCTCCAGTAAGAGGGGTGGGGTAGTTCCGGAGTCGCACATAACCTCGTTCGTTTCTAGCGGTTTTATCGAATAGCAATACGGGTACGACGCATATAGCTTGTATCTTCGACCCTCTTTACTAATTTCCAGATGTTATGAGTGCCACCATTATAGATGCTATGAGTGTAACCTGCACCTGAACTACGACTGTTTAGGGTGGGCTAACGTTGTGGAGTGCCAGTATCCACGCACACGTAATCGATACTAAAAGTTATATTTTTCACACTATGTAGTGTTCCAGGGTTCACGTTGTTTCAGAGCACACTTTAGGGGTGCAGTACGTATGGACTACGTAGACATGGGGGGATAGGGAGGCGGCATGTTTTCTGCACCAGCCCTTCTCTTTTTCACTGCTTACACCCGCGCCCCCGAAGCAGTACCATAACAGGAGGAAGAACGTTAATCCTTTCTCATCTCGGACATATCATCTACATATCATCTACAGATAGATCATCGATTCCTACAGCATGATCTAGATCTTTCAGGACAGATGTATCCCTGATCTCCATGATCTAGCTCGTGTTGCCGGGCGTGAACCGTGTAACCTCCACGATGTACAACATGTTTCCTGGGTTGGATCTATACTATACAGATTCGGTACAACATATCATAACGGCAGGTTAGGAGCTACTGTAGTTCATGATCTATCTGTAGATGGTCTGTCCGAGCTGTGACACCTTTTAGGATCCAGAGGTACCCTAAAAAACAATACGTTTGGTTTTATCAACCATTGAACCGTCTTTGAGTGATGCAAGCGCGCAGCAATACACGTGAGATTTCGCTGCACCCCATGCCGTACGACCCCTCCTGTGGAAGTTCGGACACTCAATATATTATTAGTTCGGACGCCTACGTAACATGTTACCCCCCAAAGAAGCAGTGACCATGTGCTACAATGAACATTGGTTTTTTAGCGGTATTTGTTGATGTTATGCCCCTCTGAAATAAGAGGTTGACAGGGCAGTAGAGACACCCCTGTGCCCCGTATTGACCACACTAAGAAGACGGCGCTCATTGAACTACACTTCGTACAGGGTATCAACGCGCTTTATCGGATACAGGACACGACTTGAAACATGAACCCGAGAGAATATTTGGAATACAACGTACACAAACAGTACTCGTGTACGTGTGTACGCAGGCTCGGAACGAAACTACGTATAAGTCGGAAATTGTCCGGTATGTTGTATGGAGAAATGTTGACAACCTTGAACACCTCGAACAAACCATCGATTCCCACCTCATGATCTAGGATATTTCAACGAAGATATTTTCCCGATCTTGCATGATTTTCTCGTGTTGCCCGCCGCGTGGGACCCTTATAACCCACGTGCTCTAGCGCATGTTTTCTGGGTTAGATAGGCACTGTGCAGACCTCGCACAGCCTCTCACAGAGGCGGGTGAGGACGTAGATAATCTACTGTAGATAGATAGATAGATAGATCATGATCTGTCCGAGATGCGCAACCTTAGCCTTCGAGTGACGTGTTTTTTACCAACACCGTCTGACAGGCACTCGGCGCGTTGAACCCCACCTCTGACCCTGCTCGGGCGTGGTCTCTACTCAGCGGGAACTGGATCTCCATAGGTGAGGGCAATAAGTTAGACGGGGAGGGGACACGGGGGGCAAGGGGAGGGGAAACATATTTTTGAGGCTGTGCTTTATATCCATTAGGTGTGAAATATCCGGATCACGAGGCGGGAATCGATTCTCTGTCCGAGGTGTGAAATATTTCCAAGAAATTCCCAAGGCGATCGAGGTTAGGGGTGAGGGTCAGGATATATTTATAAAAACTAAAAACAGCATCTGTGATATCGAGATTTTCGCCGAAACTCATCTTTGCAAGCTGTGTGTGATACTTCGATCGTGCGTAAACCGGGTTTTATGTGGCCTCGTGCAGGATACACATCTTATATATATGAGGAGAACAAAATCTGAAGCTATATAATCCATCAAGTCACCAAACTTTAGACGTCTTTTTGAAAACCCCTCAGATATCCTTAGTGATTAAGACAATTTCGAAGGGTATAGTAAAGTCATACCCGGATAGGTCAAAGGCTCCGAGTAGTGGACGTGATCAAACGGACCTACTAACATGAGCCGTTTGTCGCCATCCAAATGTATCGGGTCGCTCAGACTACCACGTGGGGCCGTCTGTGAGCGCTTGGTATATTTATGAAAGTGAAGAACGACCGCCGGGAGATCGAGGATTTCTTTGAAACTCATTTTTGTATGATGTGTGTGATACTCCCATCGCGCGTACTTGCGAGTTTTTGTTTATCCTTATGCGGGGTGTACATTCTGTATATGATAATGGAATTTGAAGCTGCAGAATTCAGGGAGCGTGTGTCTATTTGTGAAACATAGGGTGTGCTTCAGGGTTTAATGACAAGCTCATTTAATGTTTTTTTTTGCCTATTTCCAAGAAAATCCCGAGGCGATCGGGGTTAGGGTTTAGGATCAGGATATGTAGGGTGAGCGTTAAGTATATTGAACACTTGTTTATCGAGCATGGGCCAAGATTTACATGTGCAGTCCTCCGGCCGGCCGCCGCGGTGCGTCGGCGGCCTTGCGCGCAAACTATCGAGTGTCACCAGAAACAGGCAGCATGACAATGTTGATGTTTTCCACACATACGACAGATCGGACGTGTACCACTCTGTGCCGAAATATAAGGACCGTTTTCATCTTAATATTGAATGGAAGCGGCCTTGTATTCCGGGAAAGAGTGGTAGATCCCCAAATTGTGGTCTAGATTTTTCGGCACAGATAGATAAGTCCCTGATTTACGTGATCTGCACGATCTAGATCCTAGTTTCCGGGATGAATGCTACGATAGGGGTAGTAGCCCTTTTTTTGCCTTCTGAGGCAAATACTTAATATTTCGTGACTGACGGCGCTTCTGAACTGAGGAACTGCCCAATACATCATGCCTTTGTTTCAATACGTTTCGATCTAAACCTAGGCCCTGGAAGTGCTCATTGTGTTAGCTTTACACTTTTTAGTACAGCCTTTTTTGGGTGATATGTAGAGCTCCTCGAGCGAGTAGCCTAAGGAAAATTCTGCAACATGGTTCCCCCCCCCTGTCGTGTCCTGCGTCCCGGGTGGGATTTTGTATGAGTTGGCTCTTGCGCGCATATGTTTGAGCAGGTAGGGTGTGTACGATGCGGGTCTTACAACAACGTACTCTAACGGGAGACAGAACACATGGAACCTATTCGTAGTAGATGGTCTCGATCGTCATTTGTTCGACGCTGTAAAAAATAAAAATAAAAAGGACTTGCACGCGTAAATGACACGAGGTTGCGGTGCAGCTCTAGAGTCGCCGGATTTGGTTGCAAGAACCTGCCGAGGCGCAAGAAAAAAGCGCTGTTAACCCATTCAGAACTGAAAAACTTATCCCACACTCATTCCAAGGATTTTGTCCCCAAATACGTGGGACCAGTTCTTAAGGGGTTAAGGTTAGTCATGTTGTAAGGCTTTCCCGAAAAGAGCGTTGAGTTTCGCACAGGGGTGCGATCTCAGCGCTCGCTTTCTCGACAACGGTATATATATTCGGACAGCTCTCGACCAGATATTTCGGAAAACACCTTGTTCGGTATTGACATTCGGTATTGGCATTCGGTAGTGGCAAACCTTCCCGTTCTGGAAAAATCGAGCGCTGAACAATCGATCGCACCCCTGTGTGCGACCTCAAAGCTCTTTGCAAAAGTTTGGGTCGTAGGTGATCTGTTATTGTTTTTTACCAGTAGCCCGACACGCTAATACCTGAACACCACACTGAGTCCTCATTATCTCTTCACCACGAGTTTCGTTCCCCCAAGCGGTCGGGTAGAATCAGGGTAGGGCAAAGAAGGCATGAAAAATCAATACCTGGTACCTGGTAGCTATATAATTACTCTGTTTTTCGAATAAACGGGGCCAAGTTGTAAACGAAATCCTCAGTTTCGGTGCAAAAAGAACGGACTTCTGTTGTTGACCGCGGCTGTTACCTGCGTGTCATTATTTTCGATCCTGACGTATAATATTATGTTGCACCTTCGAACGGGCAGTGAGGCTCAGCTCGTAGTCCTACTCGGAGCAATACGGGCTAATCGTGCACTCCATGACGGTCCATGAGAGGAGGGCCTCTACCGTTGTTGTGTGGTGTAATCACCGCAGAGGCCGCGTGCACAGTACACATGCTATGCGTAGACCCCACCCGGTCTAGTTATTTGCTGACCTGTTTGCGGCTCCTCGCAACGGTTCGGTTCTGTTCGGTTCTATTCGGCTCTACTCTGTTCGGTCCAATTCAAATCTGATCGGTTTTGTCGCGCTACCGGACGGAACCGATTGAACCGTACCGATTTCATCCCAACCGAGCTTATCAGAACCGAACCGAACCAAACCAAACCCAACCGAACAGCAGAATTTTCGTTGTCAGATAAGTAACTGAACCAAGCCGTGGTAACATTGCATGTGCGCTTCCGAATCGAACCTATCCGTGTGACAATTCCCGCTCTTAAACAATCGCGGTTCCGAACCTCGAAATATCATGCCGACACTTCCGAAATAACGGTATGGGTTTTCCTATGCTTCTGCTCGGTTCAGTCTGAATCGAGCCGATTCGACCTGTACTATTTCGGACTTTGGACTTGCGGGGCCCTGATCGAACCGTGCGGGGCCCTGATCGAACCGAACTGTAGATTCAAATTGCCGAACGGAACCGATCCATAGGAATATGAAAAGGACCGGGCAGTAGTGCGGTTCGGAACGGTGAAAATCCCGGGTTATTAGGCCTTACACAAAGGGAAAAAGTCCGAAACAGGCATGCCTGTTACGTTTAAGCCAAACACAGGTACATACTAAAACCAAGTGAAAACCACACGCCATGATCGATCTTGTTGTCTTTTTGGCCATGAGAAATCACGCATTTTTGTTTTTGGCGCCTGAGCAGTAAGCGTGCGGCCTCCAAAAATCTGATTTCAGTTTGTTTTAGCCGTGAGAGTGTAGGCACCACGGGGTCCACTCGGACTTGCGGAGGGTCACCGAGCTTTGTTGTTTTCGCCACGGCGAGCGCGCTTGAGCAAGAGTACTTATTCTGGCACCCCGCGTTTGCCAGTTTTGAAGCCTCGACCGTCCTCAAGGAAACGCTTGCTCGATACATGACGTACCAAAAATTGAGCCCACCTCGATGCGGGGTGGGGCAGAGGAAACGCTTGCTCGGCACGAAGCTTCACTTACCGTACTGAACACTGAACCCACCTCGACGCGGGGTGGGACAGGCGAACTGCCATCTGCGTCCATGGTGCTGTATACGAGTGTGCGCATGTATGTCGATGTGGCGGGTCGTGGTCTGGTGGTTTGGCGAGGGTGGGCTGCTGACCACAAATACGTACGAACGCGACGGTGGTTGTGTTCTTGCAGGGGGTGTAGAGGGAACAGTGTATGACCTCTGATTGGCTCAAAATCAGGCAAAATCAGTTGAAAGAGAGACAAAGTAGATACACAGCCACGGGTGCACTGGGCCCGTTTCAAATCAAAAACAGGTACAGGCTGGTTCAAGCATACCGCCCAAAATGTATTCAGTGGCCAATGTCCACGCCGTTTCTTGGAGATAGACCCTGAAATTTGGCACACGTGTTATATGCGTCCTACCCGAGCCTTTACCGGACGTTTATTTGTTTTTTTTTCAGTCAGATATTGTTTGTTTTGTATTTTTTGGGGAAATTTGGGTCTTAAGAGATCCAAAAATCCGGCGAAAATACAAAACAAAAAAAACACTCGTAAAAGGCTCGGGTAGGGCGCATAAAACACGTGTGCCAAATTTCAGGGTCTATCCCCAAAAAACGGCGTGGACATTTAGACTTTTGTGCGGTAAAAGTTCAAAAATAGGCGTTGCCTCGTAATTGCTTAGTTTCAGTACATAATCGATTTTGGGCGGTAAATATGACTTATATGACCATACGCAGTCAGATCTTCGAATATTTGCGTGACAATTTGTACAAACATGCCTTGGACCACCTGGAAGCGGCTCGTTCAGAAAAACAAATGGGGGGGGAAAAGGTTTTCCTACGGAAACGCCTGACTACTGTTTACCTCTTTGAAGGCCTGTGATTGGTCAGGCCACATTTTCGGCGGTAGCACCAGCTCTAGGCCCTTGAACAAAAAACTGGCGATGTCACCCTCTTCCACTGTTCATGGCGGTCAGTATGATACCAAATATGTGACATTGGAGTTACTATTGCATGCGGCATTCGTGACTGACGAAAATTGGGGTGATATGCCTGAACCAGCTCGTACGGTGTGAGGCTAGCCAATCGCAGGGCTCCTGGCGTGTCCTTTTACTTGATTTTAGGGTGTACCTGTGTTTAGGTCCAAAATTGGTCAGGTAACCCCATTTTTTGTTTGAAACCTTTACTTGGTGTACAAGTTAACCCGACAACAGCGTCATGTAACCCCCTCGAAGGGCACAGCAGTACCTACATTGTGCGCAGATGAGAGGCAGCTAGTTATGTATCCCGGACTGCGGCTTAATTCTCCTGGACACACTCAGAGGGAGGGGTGCACGACAAAAAGGCAAAACGAGACCACACTCCGAAAAAGGTCAAAATGGAAAGCCAGCTGTACATAGTGCTGTGGGATTTTTGGCCGAAATGCGTTTGTTTAAGACTTCCGTTTTGCCTGGTTTTATTCAGTATGCCCCCTCCCGTGTCTGGGTCTCCAAAATGGTGTCGGGTTTTATTTTTAACATGCACCCCTGGTACACAGAAAATACATTTCCTATACTAATTCCAACTTTTTTTTCCCCGAAACTTTGATGAGGTTTATAGAGGTTAGTTCCGACTCAGATCATTTCAAGAAATAGGCTGGCCGCGGAATGTCAGAGACCGTGCACTGCTTCCTACAATACCAAGGTGGCCCCAAGTATACAGGCCCAAAACAGAGGGAACAGAGGCTACCCAACGTATTTGTGAATATTACAAATGTATGGCATCGATGGAAAGCCTGTCACCAACCGCTCATTTAAAGCAGACAACCTTTTCGATTTACGCAGTAGTTCTTGAGATAAACGCACCAAAGTGGGCGATTTGGGCTTATTTTGGGCCTTCCAGGTATTTACTATGGGCTTCCGTGATTGTTGTTTTTTGGTCGATATGGTAAACTTGCACCGGCACAAGAGCCGGTTAGCGGCGAGGTTGAGATGCTTCGAGGTGGAGCCTATCGAGGCAGCTGCGAGTCGCTCGCATCGGCACTCGAGCCACTTAGCGGCAAGGTCGAGGTGCGAGTGTATACATTGGAAGGTGTTGCAGTGTTCTGACCCCCCCCCCCCTCCCCTCTCTCGGCCTCCCACGCCTCGTCCAAACCCATACCGTTGTCGCGTGGTGCTCGTTGCATGTCGCGCGGCGGTCGCGGTGATGATGACCCCCCCCCGCTGTGCGTGCGTGTGTGAGCGAAGGGGAGGACTTCAAGGGCACGACTCGCACCGACGACGGAGTGGAGTGCAGCCTCGGCCGTCTCGTCTTCAACATCTTCGAGCCCGTGACGATGCCCATACTCATCACATCCATCGAGAACAACCTTGGACCGCGGCCGAAAGGTGCTTCGTCTACCGACGAGTCGCCCTATGAAATCCTCACGCACTTCGTAGCGCGCGACGGCAGTGGCTTGAGGGGGGTCACCGCAATTAAGGGCGTGGTAGCTGAAGATCCCTCCGACTCCAAGCGCTTGGTGATTAAGTTTTCGACGGGTACAATTGAGCCGGAAGACGGCCAGGACCTCGAATCCTGGAGTAAAGTGATCGGCGTGAAAGATCCAACGGACGAGGACTCGAAAGGGCCGTTGTCCTGGGTTAAGAGAAAGGCGACGGGTGTCATGCTTAAGCTGGTGCTCGGGTTTCGAGGACCGGCCGACGAGCTAGGCAGCCGCGGAGAGCTGTTGTACGAGATGAAGCGCAGTCCGTCGGCCACACTCGACGTTATTTACATTGACGATGATATGAGGGTTACGCGCGGTAGCAAAGGTGCCCTTGTTGTGACCGCTCGCCAGTGATGGGTCGGTCCACACCGAATAAAAACGGGGTGCGTGCTGCGTCTCGGGCCAAACGAATCGAATGTAGCGAAACGTAGCCGTGTGGTAGTTGTGGAATTGCCGCGATAAGTGTTAGTTGTACCTAGATCGTTTCGCAACGGTGTTCACACGCCAGGAGAAGGGAAGTGCTGCGGGGAAGGGATATGGGGGGTGGTGTGCAGCTGGGGAACTCGGGGTTAACTTCCTGCTCGTCTCGGACGTGGCTGTTTGTTTTTTAAGGCTCTTGCGAGCATTTTTCAATTTGGATGCTTTCAAGTTAACTGTAATTAGGTTGTTTTAAAATATCTTCCTCGGTCGCTCGCCTGCCGTGTGATCTTCCTCGGTCGCTCGCCTGCCGTGTGCGCGACCATGGTTGACATAAACCGGGCTAGGGAATGGCAACAGCCGCACCTGATACCCCGGCGGCAAGATCGGGGCGGCTCGAAATACTCACGCTACCGCATGTATTGGTGGCGGCAGCGCCGTTGTGTTCTACAACCGAGTTTAGGCACACGACACAAATTGGTGTGGAAGTGCGGCGAGTTGGAGCTTTACTTTCACCTATCCGCCTGAGCGTGGATACATCTGGGGTAGGTATCGCGAGAAACTCGCGCTGGTGGTGTGGTTGTTTGTAATTGCCATCTACTTGTGGGCGCTGGTGGTGGAAGGCAGCAACAAAACAAAAGGCATGGAAACCAAGGTTTTCGGAGGTTTTCAGTCGGACGGCAAATATCTCCGGCTTCACACCCGCGCTCAAAAATAAGGCATGCCTCATATTTTAGGCGATCGCATAAAATAGGAGCCCAAAACAACAACAGACAAACATCACACCGCTCTCTAACGGTCCCTACCCTCGATAGAGTGCACGTTCTTCATCGCGTTCAACTGCGGCGACGGTCTCTAACCTTGGAATAGCGCACGTACATGGTGAACAACAACATGGTATGGCGACGGAGTACCCGCCGCATCCCCTAGGTCTCAACGTATTCCCTACCGGGGAGGTGTCAATCTTGGGTTTCTTGATACAAAATGATATCTTGCCTGTCTGACCAAAAAAGCCACAACATCGCAAAATATTTAATCTCACCCACCGGCAGCTACTGCTGTAATACCATGGCTGAATCACCGATTGAAAATATATTTTCACCAAATCCTCGTGGATAGTTTAAGCTACTGGTAATCCGGGGTACAAAAAAATGTGCGAACCAGATTTTTTCGATCCCGTGAGAGGCACGTATTAATAGTACAATCTTGGGATCGAAACAAGTCATAAATAATGCGCTGAAAAGGGCTGGATTCTTGTTTATTATCAATAGGAACATTGTCCTGAGACCGATAAACTATGGATCTGGTTTGCAAACCCCTTACTTTTTTCCGTGTCGTTCCAGTGTTTTGGCCGAAACCCCTACCCGCACCTACTCGACAACATATGTCTCAGGGTTCCAACGTGGCCTTAACAACACCGCCAAACCATGCCATTGGGCGACAGAAAGCCTTTACCGTTCGAACTCATATTTGTTGCTAGGGAATAAGAGGCTCTCCCGCCCCCACGGCGGTAGGGCCATTCAAGCAAGTAGTAATGGAGATGATAGAGGCTCAAATGAAAAATAATAGGAATAAATAGGAAACAGATTGACGACGAAGATTCTTAATAGGAGTACAAATTATTAAGGAAATAGAAACGAGGGGGATTGACTACGAATCAACGCGGGTTGTTTGATGGAAAACATAATATATGTGGCCAGGGGGGACAGGGGGGGGTGACTGTTCCTGAGAGCACGTTGTTTGTTGTATCCGGTTGTCTCACGGTCATCGCGAAAGGGCCTTGCAAAATCCCTCGCGAGACTGGCTGTGCTGATGATCGAGATTATTTGACTCGTGCATGCATGCATACCGATTTTTTCGTGAAAAATATAACAGGGCACAAATACTACATACTCTGCAGCTCTCCAGCATTGATCGCTGGATGTGTACGTACGTCGTACAGCAGGCACATTGAACGCACGTATCATACGTACCAACTCGTACGTACGACACTGTACTGTACCATGGTAGTAGATACAGCGGTTGCTATGTTCGTCCGTATATATACGTACGTACTTTTCATACGTGCACAGACAGCAGTACATATTTTGGTAGGGGATGGCATATTACCCCCCCTCCCCTGGGAGGGGTTCATTTTGTGTCCCCGGGAATACGGGGATGCGCTGATCGTGTCCCCGGGTATACGTACGGCAGCAGTGTGGTCGTAGTACGTACGTACGTATACATGACATACCTACTGCTGCCTACGTAAACACATTATTCGTACGTACGTATATACGCAGGCACATTATATGTACGTACGTACGTGCACAGACAGCATGATTACAGCATGATTCAGGCTCGCGAGAATGTCACGTGGCATCGCTTTGTACGTGATGTGTCGTCGAAGAGCTACGGTGTCTCGCGGCACCGTCTAGCCTGGTATGATACCTGGTATCACATTGTTGCGCCGCATTCGCAAAATCGTCTATTTCTTGCCATCGGAGAGTGATCGAGATTTGTTGTAAAACCAAAACCAGCAAAAGCAATAACCACCACCACCACCACCAGCGACAAGTTTCTGCTGTATATATGTACGTACGTACGTACGTGCACAGACAGCATGATTACAGCATGATGCAGGCTCGCGAGGATGTCACGTGAGCAGGTCACCTGGGCATCGCTCCGAACGTGATGTGTCGTCGAAGAGCTATGGTGTCTCGCGGCACCGTCTAGCCTGGTATGATACCTGGTATCACATTATTGCCGCATTCGCATAATCGTCTATTTCTTGCCATCGGAGAGTGATTGATATTTGTTGTAAAACCAAAACCAGCAAACACAACCACCGCCACCACCACCACCACCACCAGCGACAAGTTTCTGCTGCTTCTGGTGCTCAGCTGGTGGTGTGGTAATGGTGGCGGTGCTTGACTTGAGGGTGGTTGTTGGTGATCTTTGGTACCTGCTCGTACCTGATACCTGGTATATCGTAGAAGGAAATATTGTTCCGAAAAGGGCGTTCCGGAGTAGGCGATGCAACATGACCAAGCTTCGCAAACTCGGGACGGCTTTGAACACGAGCAGAGACAGGAGGAGAGGATGTTATCTAGGGGCCTTCAGAGACCCCGTCCGTTGCTAAAGCAGTGGTGCTTTCGCCGCGCACGGTGACAGAAGGCGACGTACGTATCATACGATACAAGTACGACCAGAGCGAGGATAAACGGTACAATCTCAGCAAAGGGTAAAAGTAGCAACCGCACTGCTGCATACAATACTCGTACGTAGAGCAGCCGCGAATCGCTGTGGCCACGACGACAAGCACGGCGCACGTACGAGTTGTACTACAATATGCCAGCCTGCGACGTAAGAATACGGTGTGAGTAGGCCATGCAACATGACCAAGCTTCGCGGACTCGGGACGGCTTTGAACACGAGCAGAGACAGGAGGAGGGGATATTATCTAGGGGCCTTCAGATGCCCCGTCCGTTTCTAAACCAGAAGTGTTTTCGTTGCGCACGGTGATAGAAGGCGACGTATGTATCATACGATACGAGTACGACCAGAGCGAGGATAAACGATACAATCTCAGCAAAGGTTAAAAGTAGCAACCGTACTGCTGCAATACTCGTACGTAGAGCAGCCGCGAATCGCTGTGACCACGACGACAAGCACGGCGCATGTACGAGTTGTACTACAGTATGCCAGCCTGCGACGTAAGAAGATGGTGCCGGGCATGCCGGCGTAGGGAGAAACGTGCGTTTTGAACGTGTGTGGGAGCCTTTTTTTTGTTTGCATTTGCTCCACTCTAAGTTGCTATGATAAATTGGGCATCAAATATCACTTGATTACAGTATTTGTTTTTGGGCATAAGACAAACTATATAGATAGATGATCGATGATCTGGGTTCAATTTGAGAACGATTCTCGTACCGCCTCTTGCACAAGCGATTGCTGTGCGAACAAGGGGTGTTGCGACGAGTCTTCGGGTGGGCCATCTCGCTCAAGGCTTAGGACACCGGAGAACTCGGAAGTTTGGGAAGGACGCTTGGGTGTGCGTCAGCTATCGATTTGCCGTCGCTTGCGTTGTGGACGTCATACATTAGGGACCGTTTGGAGAAACAAAGGCGCAGGTTATGAGCTACTGAATTCGGGGAGCCAAACAAAGCACCAAACTAGAAGAATGCAAAACAAATTCACTTTTAAAATCGCAAAATCGAGGCGCAGCGGGTAAAACCGCAACACGTGTCCTTGAACGAGAGCCACCGAGCTCGAAGAGACCCGCTCACGGCGGGCGGTCGCGCGGGCGGGCGGGCTCTTTGCGACAGAGATATGTATGCGCTTGCCCCAGACCGAATCGCATGAAACTGCGACGTGGGAGGGGCGGGGGGCGTACCAGGCTCACAACCGGATCGAAGTCAGTTCCGACTCCGATTCGATAAACGATATGCAAGGCGGAAACACTGAAAATCACGGCACTGCAACACTGCCAATATCCACAATAACTGTAACTACTGTTGTTGCCGGCGCGAAATAGGAAATAAAACAACAGCAGGCACTACGATGGCGACCGCGACACCCTGAAGTACTGGAGATGACGTACCACTGCATTCAAGTCTGCCATTTAACTACCTTATTGAAGCTAGTATTCCGACTTCGTTACAATGTACCCTTTCTCGGTACTGACTGCGATCTATCGCAATATTGCACAACACCTGCCAACCCTGCAAGGGAGATGGAAATAATGCGCTATCAACCAACGTGATAACAATACTCCAGTGATCAGTTCGTTGACCAACGAATTACATATCTGCCCGCCCCGTACAAGTCGAACATGCTACCCTCGTACAGCTTGGGTAAGGGAGATAATGTTTTTCACGCTTCCAGTGCTCGGCCTCGTTGGTGTAGACGCCGGTGGTCGTCCGATGTGATGGGTCTGCTGCCCTTTGCTTATGATTCGAGGCTAAACTTAATGTTGAAGTTGGAAAGGTAGGTAACTTCCATTATCTCAAAACCGATGACCATCGTCAGCTCCACCTCCACTATTAATCAAGCAGTCAGTGTCTGCTGCCTGCCCCCGATCTTGATACGCTCTGTGTTCAGGAGGAATTCTGAAATTGGCTTGCGGGCGTACACGACGGGCGTACGTAACAGTCACTAATGGCTCTCTGTCCTTGTATGTGGAACCCGCAGGTTCTGTCTCCGGTTTACCCCACGGTTGTCCTTCCGCCATCGCAAGCGTGTGAACCTCCTTCTTCTGACGGTCGGTCTCGTCACTGAGCTTAGCTCGTGAGTAGGCGCACTAACATTAAGCTGGTGTAACCCCGGGTGACGCGGACGTTATCGACCCGTCGACCCCTGGCGGTGATGAGTCAGCTGATCCTCCGCTGATGCCAGACGATGTGAATCCATCGACCCCGTATGATGCTGTTGATCCAGTTGATGCTCCGGTGATCGCAGATGACGATCCAACGATCCAAGATGCTGCTGCTCCGATGATTTCGGATGCTGATGCCCCGTCCAGATGCTGATGCTCCCATGATCCCAGATGTAGTTGGTCCAGTGATCCCTGGTGGTGCTGCTCCGGGGAGTGGATGGCATCTTAGTGCTTGGTTCGGAATTTGGATCACCCTGTTTTAGTTATCCGAGACGAGTCATCCCACGGTAGGGGCGCAGCATAATTGTCTGAGCTCCTCACATGAGGAGCTCAATTTCTCACCCGAAACATGACTTCAGAAACATTCGTTCGCGCAATCCGACCAAACCTTCCAATGCGGTAGTCCCAAAATAAATACACCAGTAAAATAATAATAGTATCCGGTAGTTACTCACGTGAGAAGCACAACCGGTCAGAAAATATTGAGCCTAAAAGTGGTACCCCTACCGTGGAATTGCTCAGACCCGACATGGGTTTCTACCGGTGCAGGCGAAATCCACACACGTGGTGGGCGGCTCTTCCCCCAATGCCCTCTTGGAGTGCGTGCTGTCGAAGGTCTTCTGAACGATTGGATCGGGTATCATACTGGCGGTCTCGTGATGCAGCGCATCCGGTGTGACTCCAGCCGAAGTAGAAGATTCGACCCCGGGAAAAGCAACAGGTGCATCCCTGGGTGAAATAGAACTTGTGACTCCTGATGATGATGACACCCCAGCTTCTTGCGGTTGTGTTCAATTATCTAATGATGGCATTCCAGTCTTCAGTCTCTGATAATGATTCCCCAGCCCCTGGTGAGGATACCCCAGCTCCCGTCGATGACGCTCCGGCTGCTGCCGATTGTTGATCCTTCTCCAAGAGATTTATCGCGTTCTCATATAATCTACCAGGTACCTCGGATTTTCTTCACGTTGGCGCAGTGCAGTAGCCTCTGGTGTGTCATTGCTATAATTCAACATGCGCATTGCCTCGAACATTTGTCCTCCCCGCTCGGATATCCCGTTCTGTTGTGTCGTTGTTGGTGTCGTCTCAATCGCGCCACCCATAGCGAGGAGAAACACGTCGTACGTGCAGAGACCCTTATCCTCCGGGTGTTGGTTAACCGAAAGCAACGCGTTGCTGACAAACTGCAAGTGGGGAGTTACTTGTTTCGAGGAAGGTTTTTACTCCCAAGCTCATTGCCTTGACGGAGGAAAAGAGGTTGCGTCCTAATCCAGGTACGATCCTGGCGGATATTTGAACCGGATCACGCTGTCGAGCCTGGTGGGTGATGTATCCCCAGATATTGCCAAAGTTTACGTCGCGAATACCCTCTCGTTACCGGCGGTGACGATGATCTTCGGCTCCTTCATCTTCTTGTAGTCCCTCATGCTGTTGCGCAATCTCGGAATCAGCTCGTTGTCTACCAAGTTGTCCGACGTTCCGCAGTCCACAATCATGGCGATCCTGTCACTGCGGAGGTGAACCCCCTTCCGCTACGGCCAGTCATAAGCCCAGTGTGCGCTGGTTTCGTGTTGAAGACGACGTCCGTGGGAAGGGAGCTAACGCTCTGCAAAACTGAGGCGTGTGAGCACCACCATGCTGCGGTGGACGTATCGCTCCCTGGTCGTAGCAGTTCTTGTTGTTGGGAGAAGTGATCTCGTGTACATAATACCACTTGTGTCCGGCCGTTCCCTCGGCCCCAGCCTTGGCCCCGTAAGGTTTCTTGTTCTTCATCTTGTCGTGGACCCCAGATGATTTGCTGTCCTTGCTGTCCTTCCCGCCCTTGCACTTTCACGGGGAAGTACCCCTGCTTGTCACAGTTGTAGCAAGTCGATGCTTCCGATGCAACGACCAGCGATCGTCCCCTTTGCTCCGTCGTTGCGTGACAAGGTGCAGGTGGAGCATGGTGCTTGGGATTTGTTCGATGTCGAAGGTGGGGTCCGGGTAAGTCATCAGCTTGGTGTCCTTGTACTCTGCAGTGAACCGCTGGACGCAAATGCTCTTGAGCCCCCGGTCGGAGAAGGGTTCACCCATCTTCTCGAGCTTAAAGCGCGCGATAAGTTTTTCCGTGAAGTTGTCGTCCGGATCTTGGTCGGGCTCCATGCTCGTGTTGCCCAGGCGTTCCATGCTTCCGCGGATGATCTCGTCCGTGACCTTCTTGTACTTGGTCGCCATCTTCTGTAGGCCCTTCTGCTTATTCTCGCTATTCCCAGTCTCGTCCTCGTGCTTGATAATGAAACGGCGGGCCGGTTTTCCGTCAGCAAGGCAATACTAGCGTAGAGGTCATCGTTGGCCCTGCTGCACCCAGTGATCTCCTGATCGTCCTGATCGTTCTCGTCGGCCCTATTGTACCCAGTGATGTCCTGATCGAAGGGCAGTCTGCACCCCAAGCAGGAAAGGAGGCGTGTGAGCGTACGGAAGGTCCCCATGCCGGATGAGTGTTCGGCCGATCGGGCCCGTCCCTTAACCAAGCTTGCAATTATCTCGGCGCGTTATGTGAAGGACTGCGAGCTTTTTATGCCAGTTTCGGAAACTTACAGGCTTCCTTCCGTCGAATTTATCGAGTCCTTGAATGGCGTTGACGAAGTTGCCATCGTTGTTCGAATACATCCCCATCTTGCAAGTACCTCACAGAGCGATCTTCTTAGATACCCGCAGTCAGTAGTCCGAACCGCATGTGCTGTGTTTAAGGTCGTACAGCCGAGATCCTTGATGTAATTATCGACGTTCAGTTGCTCGAGGGTCCCAAGACGTCAATGATTCACAGCCCGTCGTGAACCGACGTACCGCAGAGCTCCCCACTTTACAGCAGTACGTACTGCAATTAAATATAATGGCCAAGTCGACTTCGTACCTTGCTCGAGGATCCCGAGAGTGTTTGGTCTACCGTCGGTCGTAGACCATGACCAACAAACAGAGCTCCCAATTTGTAGTCGTGAAATTGCTATCGTCGTGGGTACGTACGTAGCTTCTCGGCGGAGGAGGCCGGTCACCGATAAATATTTGGTTCCGAATGGCAACCCCTACCGTAGCAGACGTGTGTCTTATCGAGGGTAGATGCCGTCAGAGGGCGTTTTTTTTACCTTAGCCTGTTTGTTGTTTAGGATTTTTAAGTGAGTTGCTAGTTTACACGGCCGGCTATCATGTACCACACTCTGTCCCGAAGTATAAGCACATTTTGTACATTAATATTCAATCGAAACATACCTCATGTTTAGGGACAGGGTGGTACCTGGTACCAAGTGTGTCTTATATTAAGGCATGCCCTCCTTTTTAGCTAGGTGAAGCCGGAGATCCTCCAGAAATTGTGAATTCGCGCCGTGCGACCGACAATACCCGAAACATTGTTGTCTCCGTTGTTTTGTTTTTTTTCTGCCTTCCAGTAGCGCATGATGGATCGCCTAGTGCACGAAGTTGTTTGGGCATACGATGGAGCCCGGGGTTGCCATGAGGAGGTGGAAATGTGTATATAACATGCATGTACCCCAATAATATCTTAAGTATTGTAGGGTGAGCAGATAAGGCCTCCCTCCTCTGTCGTCAAAAGCAACATGCTGGAACGCTATTGGATAGACACATGCGTCGTATATTCATCACGTTCCCGTTCGGGGGAACTCTAATCCACCGCAATCTCCGTATATCAGCTGTAGATACATAATATCGGACATTGTTACGATTGGATCCAACAGCCCACCTGCCCGTGACACTGTAGTGATAATATGGATGTCATTATAGAGTCCATACTTCGTGTAAACGATAAAACAGTCATTCCAACGTTCCAATGCAAACAAACAAAGCTACAGTACCATTCAGTGATATCTCCGCATCCTCGATAAAAAACTCAACAAATCCAAGATACCATGCCACCAAAACCCAAATCTAAATGCCGAAAGTCCAAAACCAACCAAGTTATTTCAAACCTATATGGAAGACCCAACCTCAGCAGACGAGGCACAACCTCAGGAGACCCAAGATATCATATCACAAGAATCTGAAAGACAAATCCCAAAAGTCCCCCAAAAATCTCAAATCTGGGGTCCAATAATTTATTTCGTTCTCAGTACCGCCCATCTGTGTATCGAAACCTGTACCGGTATCCTCGTTCAATCGATGTCCCATACCGCACTGCCAACCACGAGTACTTCCATCAGCGCACACAGTTGACGGCAGCTAGTTGCCAACATCCACCAGCGCGAGTTACTCTTGCGGGACCAAACATGCTTATTAGTACATTTACTGGAGTATATAGGTTTTTGTGCATGTGATGAGGTCTTGATTACTATGATGGCCCCCACGTACTAGCAAGCGCTATTTTGTTTTGCGTTGATCTTCCGGTTGACTGGTAAACATTTAAAGCTTAGCCAAACCTACGCTCAGACGCATGCTACGGGTAGAGGTGCACCTGCATACAGGACATCTTCTGAGGGTGGTTGGTCACTTGAGAGGAGCCCTGCACCACCTCACCCAAAAACTGATTTTGGACGAAAACTGAAAGTGTTACCTGATACAATGAAACAATATTCCAACACGAGACTGAAAGTCGGGCAGATTTGGGTTAAGGAGCCCGACCAATCAGAAAAACAAATAGCCGAAAAGTGCCACCTTTATCGTAGCACGCGTCCTCACCGAAGTTCCCCATCATCTGCAGCGTATGCCATTTTTTGCCTCGGCTCCAGAACACAACGGCTCTACCGTGGCATACGGCAGCGTGCGTATGTCGACGAGCCCTGGTCCTCCCACCGGGGTATTGTTATAAAGGTGTAACAGTAGCTCGTTTAATCCTCATCCTGACCCCCTCCCCCCCCCCCCCGGTTTCCCATCTAAGATGCGCCTTTCAGGCAATACAAACACGTTCGCAATACCTGCACTCAGGTGGCTACCGGCCTTTCGAGGTCATTTAAGGCAATACAACGACGGTGTCAGGTGGTGTTGATGCACGCCAGGGCCTTCGTTAGGGCTCCGCGCATGCTGTGGCCCCCGCAACCCATGGAGGTATGCCTAAATCTCCCCCCACGACACGCGCTCCAGGATCCCCATGAACCCCCTCGAAAAGAAGACGGAGGCGAAACAAATGCGATATATTTCATACCAGTATGGGTTAATATACGCCAGAACATACCTTGGAAAAGTACGTTTAAACGCTTCCCGAACCTTGAAAATGCATGAAAATATGCCTCCATATGTTTTGGAGGCGGCGGGCCACCGGAATAAAACAAGGCGACGCATGCGTTAATTTACGCCCCAAGCAACAATAAACAAAAGTGCGAATACTGTAGACGCCCCCCGAAACGACCGAAAAAACACAAAGCTCAATTTGGTTCTTCGCTCCGTGCAAAAAATATACCCCCAGGATTTGTTTCGCCTAATAAAGTTGCGGCGCGCGAAGCCCAAGTTGAGGCCACGCGTACATGCTGATTTCTGCATACATGACCCCCGGCGACGTTTGCGGCAAACCCCCATTCCGACCCGATACTTGCGCTAGAGCAACGACAACCATAAGAACATATTTATGGATTGCCCTGCGGTACACTAGCCCAATTTGTGCCGCGCATGGTTGCCCACACGGCAGGCGAGCGCCCGCGGGAAGCTAAGTAAATCGACCCAAATACAACTTAAAATCGTCGAAAACGAAACTTTTCGGTGAGAGCCGTAAAACCAAAACAGATACTTTCGGGCAGGCATTTACCCCGATGTTCGCCAAGCTGCGTACCGCCTCCCGAGTACATATATGTAGATCTAGCACGCTGCCCCCCCCCTTGCGTGCGAGTGCCGTTACCATCCGGCCTAGGTACACGAACCGCAGTTGTCGCGGAAGTTCCAAAACGACCACACCGTCTACTTAACCCCCCCCACTAACATTAGCAGGCTACTTATTTAACCCCTTTCGAGAGACGCCTTCTACGGTGGCGGGGCTAGCACTTTTTCGAGCCAAAATATTGCTTAGTGATGGGGCTTCTCAATTGAGGAGCTATGTACCCAACATCGTTTGCTCGTTTCATTCGTTTTCGCTACAGACCTAGACCCTGGGATTGCTTTTGCACATCGGGCTAAACGGGGGATTGTCTCAAGGCTAGTTTGTTTTGGGAGGGATATATGGACCTCTTGAAGTGAGGAGCCACATAAAACTGCAGGTGCTCCCCTACCGTGGTATGCCTCTTTATAACTCTACGTATAACCCCCGTGACAACTCCGTTTGTGGTTTGGGTGAGAAAATGCGCTCACGAAGAGATAGTATCGAAAACAGACAGAAACCTTAACAATTATACGTGTACCGGGTACACACAATGGGAGCTTGTTTCTGCTATGCTCGGTATATTTTGGCCCCAATAATATGCATGTTATGAAAACAATTACAAATTGCGTCAACTGTCAGTACGACCGACTGGGTAGATAAAGCTCAAATTTGCAAGCTGCGTTTGTTTGTGGCCCGACACGTTTATCTTGGCCCGAGGAGCAGCAAGCACGCATCACTTTCTATCTCCTGCTGATCGACTGATCACTTGCGGGTGATCACGGCAATGACATCGTTGCCGTAGCGCGTGACCAGCATATCATCGTCGATAAAAATAACGTCTATCGAAGCTAGCGAGCTACGTTTCAACTCGTTCGAGAGCTCTCCGCGGCTATCAAGCTCATCGGCCGGTCCGCAAAACCCGAGCCCCAACTTAAGCATGAGACCCTTCGCCATTGCTACAACCCAGGACAACAGTCCTACCGAGTCTTTGTCCGTTGGGGCGTGCAGGCCGATCACTTTACTCCAGGACTCGAGGTCCTGAACATCATCTGGTTCTATAGTACCCCTCAAAAAATGTATCACCATGCGCTTCGGGTCGAAGGGGTGCCCAGCTAACGTGCCATTTACGGCGGAAATCCCCCTCAAGCCACTGCCGTCGCGCGCTACTAAATGCGAGACGATTTGATACGGGCACGCGTCGGTAGGTGAAGCACCTTCTGGCCGCGGTCCCGTGGTGTTATCGATGGACGTGATGAGTACGGGCATCTTTACGGGCTTGAACATGTTGGAGGCAAGGCGGCCGAGGGTGCACTCCAACCCATCGGCGGTGCGTGTCGTATCCTTGAAGTTTTCCCCTTCGCTCACACGCCCGCGCACAGCGGGCCGTGATTGCCGCGACCACCATATGCCACGCGACGGCATATCAACTGACGGCATGGGTTTGGGGGAGGGATGGGTGGGTCAACATAGGGGATTAAAACACTGCAACAAGTTTCACGTTGGTGATGACGGTATGGGTTTGGAAGAGGGGTGGGAGGGTCGAAAGAGGGGGGGGGTGCGCTTGTGTCGCGCGTGGCCGTAGTCGTATTATCATAGACCCTCGTATCCCTACATTGTCGGGACGGAGCAGATTGGGTTTCACGTACGCCGTGAACGTATGGGTTTGGGTGAGGGTTGAGAAGAGATGGGGGGGGGGGGTGTACTCATGTCGTGCACGGCCGTAGTCGTATGACCTAGACCCTCGCATCCCTACAATGCCGGGACGGAGCACGTTGGGTTTTCACCAACCAGGCAGACATTGCTTGCACCAAGCGCGAAGCGCCGTGAGGTATTGGGCGAGTCGCATGGAGGGTGAGCTGCATCCTGCTAAGAACTGCCTGTGAGGCGGACTTGCATATGGACGACAGCCTCCAATGATTTGATTTAATATCTGGTGTGGCCACTTCCAGAGACAGCAATGGGTATCACTACGGATCTGCCTCGTGGATGCCTTACCATATACACACTACGTGATACGATCAACCCCCTTGTGCGGAGATGAGGTTATCAACCCCGCACAAATGATCTAACAAGACCGCCAGCATGGGTGACCGCCAAAAAAAACAAAAGAAACGGTACCCTGGTTGTCGAGCTCACGTAGTGAGAGGCGTGTTTTACAGCGTCGATGCCAACCGACGCCAACCCAACCTATAAATATATAAAATATTATCGGAAGAGATAGGGGGGGGGGTCAGAATACTGTATTAAGTTCCACCGTGAGCGTATGTGTTAAGGAGGGGTGGGAGGACCAAGAGACGGGGGGGTCAGCACATTTAACAAGCCCCTCTGTGATTTCTGGCCATTATCCATACTTTGAGAACAAAATCACTTGGAATCGTAGGTTGAACCAACAAATCATACAGTTTTGCAAATATTATCTCACAATAAGTCCAAGCGAGATTGTCCCCAAAAACGTGGATGCAGTCCTAAAGGGGATAGGGGTTAAACGTGCACCCGAGTGAGTCGAGCCGTATCCCCGGATCCCTACGAGTACCTCTCATCATCTAAACACGATACAAGCTGTGTGCCCTTCCAGGGGGGTTACAAGACGTTGCTGGCGGTTCCGGTGTATTCTTGGAAGAGTAAGACCAAGTAATCAGGGGTTTTCAAGGTTCCGAACCGCACGGCAGTTCGGTTCTCTCTCTTTTCACGTTTTTACGCATCGGTTCCGTTCGGATCGCATCATTTCAGTATACTACGGTTCGGTTTGATCCGGGCCCCGAAAGCTCAGTATCGTACTGTTCGGTTCCGAGCAGCACCGAGGACCGAACCACACGACACCCTTACGGTTGTTTCGAATTTGCTTGAATTAAATAATGAGGGTCTCTTCACGGTTTGGGACTGCGGTTCTTCACAAACGGGAGTCCTCGTGGATCGGTTCAGAACCGCATACCTGGTATGTAATTTACCTACGGTTCCGTTTCTTTCGGTTTGATTCTTGTTTCCGACAACGACGAAAATAGTTCTGTCCGAAGGTTCCGCGGAACTTGACCAAATCGAACCATAGCGAGCAACCGCAAACCGTCTTACTAATAACGAGAGGCGTGGAGTCTACGATATCGTGTCCTTCGAAGGTGAAAACTAATTAATCCCCACTAGCTCAAGTAGTTAATTAATTAATTGCATCTACCCCCATCCACACTATCCGTCTCGAAAGGGATGCGTGGTCAATGGTCAAATGACTAAGGCAAGCAACAAATGAGTACGCCCCCCCCCCCCCCATCCACACTATCTATATATAGTGCCAGATATTACTGGGGATCATACTGAACAAGACCAAATACTACTGTTACGAGTATGAAATATTTAATAGAAAAAATAGCGAAATACATACCAGTATTATGATATATTCTCAGCACCAGCTGGCGTACTCAGCCTACGGCAAGCCCTCTCCGCTGTTTTGTCTGCGTTGTTTCCTTGTGTGTGTTATATGGTGACCAAGGAACCGGACCAAACCGAACCAACGCGAGGAACCGTCAACACACAGTACACCATGTCGCGTAGACCCAGACGGGGGTGGGTTTTACACGATATGGTGTAGCGTGTGCTTATGGTTCCTCACCATCGTTCAGTTCGGTTCGGTTCGGTTCCACTCTGATTATGTTGATGATTCCGCGTTCGGTGTGGTTTGGTTAGATCCCGTTTGTTTCTCTAGGCAGAACCAAACCAAACCGAACCGAACCGAATACCGTAAATATGCGGTACACTATTTCGCGTAAACCCCACCTCCGTCTCGTCATTTAAATGAGCGAGACGGCGACATGGTGTACATTGCACGGGGCCTCTGCGGTGCTACATTCCACAACTAACCGTAGAGCCCCCTACTCATGGTTTGTCCACATTACTCCGATTTATCCGCATCGCTCCATCTAGAACACCGGCTGCGCCGTATTTGTGGCACACAGAACACACCACATAAAGTACCTAATATGGTACCACTCTGGGGGTCTACCACATTGATTGTCTTTTTTCACTTACTTTCATGGAAGTGAAAATTTACATACATGAAAGTGTTTTTTACTTTGATGGAAGTTAGTGTCTACTTCCATGGAAGCAAGTTTACTCCCATGAAATAGTTTTTTCATTTGTCATGGAAGTTATTTTTTACTTCCATTAAAGTAAAACACTTGAATGGAATTAAATTGGCTCAGGTGGAAACCTTCATGTAAGCAAACAGTATTTACTTCCATGGAAGTAAAATCACTTCCATGGTTCCATGGAAGCCTCAGTGTGAAGAGGACCTTTGGCCAATAGACGAGTCTAGTGTGGTTCGGCGCTGCGCGCTACACGGTTTTCGATACCCCGTTTGAACTTGGTTCACGTTTGGGCAACCGGGATGGTCCCACTATGGGTGGGACGGTGTACCAAGTGGGAGCAGGGGGTGGATTGATGCCCTCGCTTCCATGTTTCACTTCCATGCAAGCAAAACATTATTTTACTTCCAATTTATTTACAAGCGAGTAAAACAACTTTCATGGAAGTAGTGTTTACTTCCATGAAAGAAGTGAAAACATTCCGTGGAAGTCATTGTTACTTCCGTGGAAGTAAAAAAAAACCTTCGTGGAGGTAAAAAACTTCTGTGGAAGTATAATTTACTTCCATGAAAGTAAAAATAATTTCGTGGAACATTTCATGGAAGTAAACTGAAAAGTCAAATCATGTGGCAGATCTTCGCTTTGGACGGAAATGTATTCACCATAACTCTGCGGTGAACTTGTGGTGATTGCATTCGTTTATTTATTTCCATGTCTTCAGGGGCATTTGACTGGGTTTTGAGTATGCTTAAACGTTTCAGGAAGTACCTGAAGCCTTACAGTGCGACCTCAGGAGTTCTTAGGGAATTGGAGAGGGTGTCGGGGGATACCCATGGGTCGAGTGAGGTTAAGGCGTGAGTTGGTAGCGACCATCGTAAGGGGGGTAACATACAATGGGTCGAGGCTTACTGCAACGAGACATTGGGCGTAGAGACGGTGTTGGCTTGTCTTTGGGTTTAGGAGGGGCGTTTCATCGGGCAGATGGTTCCACTCGCCGGATCATAACACCTATCCCTGGGGTTCCCCCACGCTGTATGCTGCAATTATCTTGGGACCTCAGTATTTCTCAACGCTGTCCCATGGAAACGAAAGCAACTATATACCAACAATATAAACGGCTAACTACTGTAACTAAGTGCCAAACGCCAGTATATGCTCGCATGCACGCATTGTGACTGCGAGCCTCGTCGATCTGCTTTATCGCTTGTGATTGCTCTGCATTGTACTAAACTAGAGCCGAAAGTACGTAGGAAGCGGTCTACAGCAGTCTATGAACGAGCTCCGATGAAGCAAGCAAGGCGAGCAAGGTGATAGTCTACTGGTCCCGCCGGGACGCTCGATGCAGCATCAGTGGTGTATGCCGATGGTCGTACACTTTGGCTATTGGTTAATCACGTACAATGTACAGGGGGCCCAAGTACTACTATTTATAAGTGTTTTTATATCCACATGCAGTTCATAGTATTTTTATATTCATATGCAGAGGGATGTTATCTTTGGCGTTCTCCCGTGGAGAGTACATAGCAGGGGGGCTGATTCAGTTCGATTCAGTTTGTTTTATATTGGAGACGTGCTGTTGTTCTACTATCACAGTGGGACCGATGTCATCGGCCGGTAATATAACTATGACACGACGTTTTTTTTTATGGTGTCACCGTCATGCTCTCATTTGTTGGGTTTTCATCTGCCCGTACAGTAGTTACTGTCTCGTTTTTTTATCCAACATCTACACAGGTCGTCAGAGTACTGGTACTAGTGAGTACCAGTTATTCCAGCTTCCGGAACGCGTTGAACTCGCGAGGACTCAACCCTTTCGGCTTTTGGTACCCTCGAGACTCGCGAGGACTCAGTCATTTCAGAATACAGTACCCTTCGGACTCGCGAGGACTCAGTCATTTCAGGCTCTGGTACCCTTGAGATTCGCGAGGACTCAGTAATTGCAGCTTTTGATACCCTTCGGACTCGCGAGGACTCAATCACATATTAGTTTCTAGCACCCTTGTGACTCAGTACTCCGATCTGGTTCGGACTCACGAGTCGATGACTGATTCCCGATGACTCTGACTCTGCCTCTGACAGCCATGTGTATATGTTTTGAACGGGCACCCCAGAACACCGAAACAAATGTGTTCAACTTTTCGTTTGATCCTTGTGCTCGGTACTCGCGAGGACTTAGCCCTTTTGGATTATGGTACCCTTCGGACTCGTGAGGACTCAGTAGTTTCCGCTCCTGGTACCCTTGAGATTCTGTACTCCAAAATGACTCGGACTCGCGGGTCGATGACCAAGTCCCGATGACTCTGACTCGGGCTCTGACGACCTTCGAAGATCAATACTGATATTGAGGCTAAGAGGTTCGCTGTTGGGATTGCCGTTTTATACTTTGAGACTGACGTTTTACCCGGGCAAGTAAATATTATGGTGAATTTTGGGATGTACCGTTCGGCCTGGCAATGTGTTACAGTTGTTCGGGACTTGTGTCTGGCACCGAGTAGGGGGGCTGTTTGTGATACTGCGGTCGTTGATACTGGTTTACTGGAAATAGTGGTTTATCTCGTGTGAGGAGGGATTAGTGGTATACTGAGTGGATGATTCCTGAGCTGGGCGGACCTGCCCTTCGAGGCAGTCGGAATTATGGGATGCTACGGACCGGGTGCATCACATAATGGTACGCGGCACGCATCCATGACAACACGCAACAACAATGGTTTCATACATGTTTGGAGTCTGACATTCAAGATTCGAACCGTATGTGATTGGTGGTGGCGTCGCTCATTTTCCCGCTTACTCTCGTCCTCGACTACGGTGGTAGTCCACGCGTGCAACAATAGCGGACGCGTCTACAGCGAGCGGCGTACAGCCAAACATTTTGATTTAATCAAACGATTTACGATATCATACCCTCTTTGGATTCTGAACTCCCTCATATATTCGGATGGTACGATTGGAACAAGCGCTAGACATTGTCAGATGGCAAATGGGATAGCAATATTTATGACTGAGCTATACTTCGAAGAATATGGAATGCCTGAGGGTAGGTGGCGATTTCACACCGAAGAGACATGACGCAGTCAAACAAAAACTCTCCCCGTTTAGTTGTTAGGGCTGTGAGTTGGCTGGCTATAAGTCGCCTTACTCGTCGTTAGTTGGCTAGGTTTTGAAGCCAGTTGTGTGCGGAAATATAGCGGAGCTCTGCGTCTTGCATCTGACGCGGTGATATGTCTGAGTAGCTCAGGTGTTCTGCCGTCTTCTGTCCGTGCATTCGTGAACATTACAGGTATACAAGGGCTCCGCATGGGTGCCGGCATCGCCGGCACCCATGCTTCGGGTAGGGCAGGGAAGGAGTTGGAATCGTTCCATCCGACATAAACGAAAAAAAAATGAAAGGAATGCCAAGAGTCTCATCCGAATTCATGAATTATCAGGAGATACAGGTTCACAACAAAGAAAACAAGCATACGACAATTAATAGTTGCAACAAACGTTGCTGGCGTTGAATGCGTTGTCATTAATTGGAAGTCAGCGCATGAAAATAACCAAAAAAGTACAGCAACAGTGCAAAAGCCACGATGAACAAAAGAGGAATTTGCGCAAAAATGACCATTGAACGCGATGAATGATACTTTGAAAATATATACAAATCTTCCGTGCTCGGGCTTCAGCTGCTATAAATAGCCTCGCAACTACAGCAGCACAACTGTACGTACAGCAGTAGTACATTATTATTAATGGTACAGGTGTGGCCAGTTCGCAGTTCGTACCCAGGTATTATGCGGCAAATCAAATCCACGAGTACCGCAGCTATGTTGGGGTATCGTGTCGTCTGCACGATAGTATGTAGTTCGTCTCCCCCAATTCAGAAAATATATAATTACCCCCCTTTATATAATATGTACGTACATAAAACGAGTCACGCCCTTTCTGTTCGTTGTTATCGTACTCCGCAGGTTCGTATTATACATCGCTCAAAATGTAGCAGGCGCCGCAAACGAGCGATCAGTCGCAACGTACGCAACGTACCTCACGCCCGTACGGCAGTAGTGCTGGTTTTTGCTTTTTCGACGTGTCAAACTTCACAACAAAAACACATTTTACGAGTACATATACGAAGTACTATATTTAGCCACACAGTAGAGTGCAACTGGTACGATAAACGTTCGTTGGTCTTCAATTTACTTTTTTCAAATACGACCTGGCAATTATTTAATAGTTATTTTCTGGGCCATCAAACAAAAAAGGGATTTTTCCATCATAAAATCAATATAAACCGATCCTCAAAACATCCCGCACGAACGGTTCACGGGAAGGCATTGAACAGAGGACGGAGGGCGAGGGGCGTTGCAGTCGATCCTCTCGAGACACAGCAACACTGTCAAATAAATGTAGAGTGCCCCTACCTATCATACCGTAGACACTCGCTCGGGGATGAAAGGAGAGGTTCACAGCGTAATCGGACGAATCGCCCGCAGGGCGTCGCCCCGGCACTAAATTCAAGTTACAAAATCCATACTAATTTTAAGATGAATATTCATGACACAAAAAACATTTTTTTTCAAATAGTCGAAAAAAAGTAAAAAAATGGATCTCCAGAACTTCGGTCAGAATCGAAAACGACCCAAACCTCGGCGATATAGTCGTTTTTACACTAAATTCAACATAAAAAGCTCAAAACAATAAATCGATTACGTACGTATTATAAAAAACTATGCAAAGGGCTGACCACTGACCAGTGCCAAAATGTGATTCCTTTGGCAATTGCGAACACTTTATTATTGGAGTTGATTACTGGTACTCTAATTATTTTCCGTGTTCGGGCACACGAAATGTAGAGAGGCACAGAACACCGCAGCTCTGCATAGTAAAGCGGTCGCACTAGTACTCCTATATACTCGAAGTACAGCAGTATGTGCTCGTACTCGAACAGCGCTCGAGCCTACTGCTGTACCTATTTATGGAGCTGCACGTACGCGTACGAAGTACGCGTAATGGTATACATACATGCACGCTATGCACTGCGAAGAAGGAACATGGGCATCGACTCTTCGGAGCAGACTATGCAAGGACTGACAAAACGTGACTCCTGTATGATACTACTATTCCAGTTACTATAAAAAGTCACCCCTTCGTGTTTGTGACTACCCCCCCCCCCTTGTCAAGATTCAAAGAAATGCTCGACATGCCACCCAAAATCCAAGAATTTGCCTACTTCTCGGTTCTCTCTCTCTGCCCCCGCACGCGTTCGCGGCGAGGTAAGCGGGGGGAACGAAGGGCGAGGGGCGTCGGAGCCGATCCTCGAAGAGAGCGCCCGCAGAAATGAAAAAACCCTCGAGATATTGAGGTGCCGAGATTCCGATACTGAGGCCGGCCCGGAATTAAAAATATGTATCGTGTGTGCTTCAGGGTTGAACCAACATCAAATTATATATATTTACACTGATGGAGACTAAACAAGTTGCTTGGCTTACTTATTACTAATAGCTAGCCATGAAGTCCAGCTCATCCAGAACCCTATACCACAGGTATTAAAATTTGTTCTCACCTATGGAAACCCAATCTCCGCAGTGTAGAGACCACGCCCGGCTGGGATCGGGAGTGGGGTTCAGCTCGCTATGTGCCTGTCGGGACGCCACGTTAAAGCAAGCGCCAGGATAGTCTGGTAAAAGAAGAATGGCACTATCAGCCACCGACGTGAAGTCAACTAACTGGAGGGCTTTCAGCCGATCTCCTATATATATATTCCGACTACCCTTTTGTTCTGAGTCTGCACTCGAGCAAATAACAAACTACCTCCACATTATGCTTTATGCGAAGGTTCCACACGTACATCGCATGCATACTCGATTTTCACTGGATACTCACAAGGCACTTCAGGGCAGATATATTCCCGATCGGTGTTATCTAGCTCATCATGTCGACGGGTGGCAGTCGTGTAGTCTGCATGATCTAGGACATGTTTTCTGGGTTGAATCTATTCGGTGGTCCATAGCCTATCGATTTCGTTGTCGGTGACATACTGAAAAGTCATCTGATATACGTACGACGTAGCTCGAAGGGAAGGGCAGCATGACGTGCTGTATGTACCACGTAGTGGTATACGAGTACGCAGTAGTGTCGACTGGTTTGTTGTTGAGGGTATGTACTGCTTTGGTACAGCACAAGGCGTTAACACTGACACCAGTGCACAGACTTTTCACTATAGTATGATAGTTCGCATATCATGAACAGGGTCATTCCAATTTCGTAGCTCCGATATGGTAGATGTGCGGCGCAATTATATTATTGGTTTGTACAAAGTTCGAAATAGTTCCACCGACCAAGAACCAAGAACGGGTGGCCGGGTCGTTGAACTTCATCTGTATTATCGTCGTCGAATTGGTAGGTTAGGGTCACAAGGTCACGCCATGCAACACGTGTGCTTCGCCCACCATGTTACACTTCACCTCAACACTCCAAAATCACTCTCTCTTCGTCTCCTCTTCAAGACCGCTGTTAATCAACACACAACTGCCCTTGGGGTTTCTTTTTTATTTTATCAGCTTTCCGGATCGCAGCCCATCCATGCTATACCAGTCGAGTAACACCGACTGAAGTGCTTATCTCTGCTGTGTGGCAGACTGCTGTCCAAGGCAAGATCACCAGGTCTACCACACGCGCACATGAGCGGGTATACGAGGTACCTCCAATAGGTTATGAGCCTCGGTTTACGTAAGCACTGAAGGGCTGTTTGCACACGTCTCGAGTTCGGCTATATGTACACGAATCGAGGACCCCAATTTGCTTCTGGACAGAGAACGAAGAGCTGGCCGACGAAGAAAACGAAGAGAACGACAAAAACCACCAGACCAACTACTACTTCCTGCTTCCACGAGCGCGAGGAGCTGCTAAGAGCCTCACTATCTGAGTTTGAGCTGCTGCTACAGGTGCAACAACGAGTTAAAGGGTAGTACACGAAGTTTTACATCCACATCGTATGAAAAACGTCACGAGCACCATATCAGCTATAACAACGACTACGAATACTCCTGCGACGTGCTGCGCATACATTGTTTTTAAGAGTCATCCTGAGATGTGCGTGAGCAAGACGTACATTTTGAGTACGTGCGTGTACGTGCGTATTATGCAGCGAGTTCGTTTGAGTGAGTGTCGTCGAGTACGTGAAAGGGTTCACTTCGATTGCATCCCCCGAGTGCGTGCACCAAGGTCGCCTATTATTTCGATTGCTGCGAGTACATCAGGATTTGGCCGACTGCCAATTGTCCAAGTAACTGGTATCGACTACGCCGGGGTCTGGTTTGACCGCTTTCTTTCAGTTCGCCAGGTTCGGCTAGGTTCGACTGCTTTCTTCTTGCGTACGGGACGGGCTGATTAAATACTATTACCACCACGTCTGCTGCGTTGCTGCTGCTCGTGGTGGTATATACTTCGTATGTAGATAAACTATGACTGGGCGTAAAACTTGCGGGGCGGCACTACTGTACTCCACATCGTAACTGCTGCTGCAGCACTGCTGCTACTGGAGTAAAAAAGGCTGCGCGTATCATACGAGCGAGACTACTACTACTACTACTACTACTACTACTACTACAGGGAGCCAGCCGCATCTGAGATTTCCCTAAAATTAGGAAAAGTTGAAATTGTTTTCGTAGAATCACAAATAAAAACGAACAGTCCAGAATGAAGATACGTATCAAAACCAAAGGCATTTTACCCCACCGATTGACATGACGGAAAAGAAGACCTGCTCGGTAACACAAGGAACTGGAGCTCCCTTCGACCCAATCCCAGGCGTCATTTAAGCCCTTGAGGCCGGCACACTGCTCTCCGATCTGCCGGCAAGGCTTGTGTCTCCGAGCCGCAAATCTGCAAATCGCTCGTTCCGAGTACGCCCTCTAACAAAATTAATGGGTCTCGAGCCAGCATCTTCGTAGCCCAACGAAGCCAGGGGTGGCAGGCACGCCACAACCCACAGGGTCATTGTAACGTCGGCCGTTTCGAATTTTGTTGCTTGCATCGCTCGCGAGGTCAATCTGCATGGAATTTGCTCGTCAATTCAGAGTTGACGTACCAAGCCCTTGAAGATGTGGTGCTCAGCGCGTACGGAGAGATGGAGATGTCGAGGGAGGAGGAGCAGAGGGACGGGACGGGCACGCCTTCGTTGCTGCCGACGGAGGTCGAGGCAATGGGGGTGCTCGGCATGGCGGGAGAAGTGACCGAGGCGGACGCGGAAGGAACCGGAGGAGCGACCCCAGGGGTGGACACCAGCAGCGCAGCAGCAGCAGCAGCAGCCGTACCAGCAGCATCAGCAGCCGTACCAGCAGCATTAGCAGCAGAAGCAGCGGCGGCAGCCGTACCAGCAGCAGCCGCAGCAACAGCAGCAGCAGCAACAACAGCAGCAGCCGCAGCAGCGGCCGCCGCACCCCAGCGGTCAGGGTGGTGGTGGTTGGAGCGGGGCATCACAACAGTGGGGCCATCGAGGCAGAGGACCTGGTGGCAGGGGAGGCAGAGGAAGGTATGGGGGTGGTCGTGCGCAAGCAGTTGGGGGTAGGGGGAGAGACCCCCCCCCCCCACCCCCGGCGGCGACGGGACCGCGCCACCTCGCCCGGGGGGTCCCGCCTTGAATGGAGCCCCCCGCCCCCCGTAGGTGGCACCTGGTCGACAGCAGCCGTGGCCGCACTCGTACGGTCAAGCAGATATTGGTGGCACCACCGCCGCCACCGTCGCCGCCGCCGCCCCCGTCGCCATCGTCGCTTATGATGACGACCCGAGTGCTCACGGTCCTGACGCTGCCGCCGCCGCTGGGAGCGGCAGCTACTACAACGACGACTACGGGGAGTGATTTCTACTACGAGGAGGAGCAACCGCTGGAGTACCAGCCGCGTCGCTTCTGCAGCAGTACCAGCCGCCGCTCGGGCAGTCCAGCCCTCCGCACCTAGTACCCGCCGCCGCCTGCGCAGCAGTACCAGTCGCCGCCTACGTACCAACAACGTCAGGTACCAGCCGTCTTCTGACACAGCAAGTACCAGCCACCGCCTGCACCGCAGTACCATGCCACCGCCGCCGCCGGAGTATCAGCACCGCCGCCGCCCCAGCACCTCCAGCATCATCCCAGCCATGTTCCGCCCTCTTCCTCTGCGCCTTCTGCCGAAGTATCTACATCTCCCCGGAGCGCTCTGCATCTACTGATGGCACGTTCAGTGCCACAAGGCGAGTCGGATTTGAGTGTTGATAGAGTAGGAGTGAGTGGTATGGCGCTTGCAAGCCAGGAGGATAGTGAGACTATAGGGGAGTGTATCAGACGACCACCAGGTGGTGAGCATTGGGTTTCCGATAACGGATCCACAAACCATGTTACCAGCGACGCTCGTAACGTCTACGACTGGGTAGAGATCCCTCCTGGTATGGAAAGGGTTCTGATTGGTGACAGTTAGGGGATGAGGGTGACAGGAGTAGGTAGTCTCAACCTAAAAATTCATTCGAAAACTGATTTCAATGTAAAGTTGACGGGAGTGTACGTGGCGGAGGGTATTGGGTNTGGTGCACGGTGACACGCCTGCCAGGTTATGTTGCGCGTGATCAGTACGGTACGGTGTCTAGTCAGCACTCGTACCGAGTCTCGGGGGTAGTTGGGTGCAGGGCCAAGGTATAAGCACTCCTGTGCTTTCGCCTGGGACTTGCTCGCCCTCTTCACCTTGCAGTAGCCAGGCTTGAGGAAAGGTAGAAGTACTACCGGGGGGGGTCTACCATACCACATCTCGAATGGCGACTTGTTCTCGGGGTTAGCGGGGGTTGCTGTACGGTTCAAAGCATCGCACGCCCAGTGCGACGCTTCAGCCCACAACGACTCAGTTGCGGGTATTTGCGCGCCAGGGTATAGCTCGCGAGCCTGGATTCGGCCCGCCATGGCGGCCGTCTCAATCCAGCGCAGCGCGCGCTCTGCTACCCCCATTGAACTGGGGACTGTCTGCCGTCGTGAATTCCTGCTTGATCCCTCGTGTTCTACACAGGCTCCAAACTTCCCCCCACGGAATTCACCACCCCCGTCCGATCGGACGATGACCACTTTCGAAGGGACATCGTCTGCGCGAGAATCCGCGAGGAACTGCTCGAACAATTCCGTGGCGTCCGACTTGTGGCGTATGAAATACACCCAAGTATACCGTGAAAAGTCATCGCGCACAATGAAAGTGTACCGCTTCTGCCAAGAGACTCTACCACCTTGGGACCACTCAAATCCACAAACACCCTCCCGAGCTTCTTACCCGCTCGTGTGTGCGTGGATTGCTTGATGCTCTTGCGAAATCCCTTCGCCATGGAGCACCCCCTGCATTCCAGCAGGTTTCCCTTGAGGATGATTCCTTGCTGCTCCGCGGTCTTGCGAAGTAGAACCTCGTGGGAGTATCCAGCCGCGCAGTGGTAGTCGTTGATGTCGATCACGAGCTTACTGGGCTGTTGCCCTGGGGCGAGTACAGCACAGGCATTTTCCCCACTACTGCTGTCGACCCGGTAGCCGCAAAGGCTGTACAGGGTCCCACTCAACGGAAACACGATCGAACGCTCTGACTTGAGCCGGACTACAATCCCCGAGGGGCGCCCTTCGAAAGTGTGGCCGTTTTTGACGAGAGTGGGCAGGGAAAATAGGTGATAGCGGAGGTCTGGCACGTGCGCAACGTTAGTCATCAGCACTTGCACGAGACCGTTTCCGGACCGAAAGACAAAGCGAACATCACCGTATCCTTCGATGGAGCGAGTTGAACCATCGGCGATGCGCAGTTTTAGGTTGCATTCTCTGTAGTTGAGCATGCAATCTGCTGAGGGCGTCATGTGAGTAGACGCTCCACTATCGCAGATCCAAATCTCGTCTCCTACCTGAAAACCCGACTCTCCTTCCCCCATTCTGCCCAAACCATCACTGCACTTGCCTGTCTCTTCGGCCTTGAAAGCTGAAGCCTGGGCCGTACACATATCAACGTCCCTTGCCCCAACCTCGCTCGCCATCGACAGCACAGCCTCTTCTTTCGGCGTGGGACAAACATCAGCAGAGTGCCCCAGTCCGTTGCATCCACTGCACCGCGTCTCTCTACAGTTTGCGATAATATGGCCTTTCTTGCCACACTTGAAGCACTTCCCTACGAAAGTACTACCTTCGGTGGCCTTGGYGCTGCTGCCATTGCCACCGGCAGTCGCGGCTGAGTCTCTACGGGACTCACCGCTGGGGTTTGCACCCCTCTTTCCAGACCTCCTTGGCCGGTATGGCTGACCCCTGGCTGGCCAACCTCGACAGGAAGCAGTTTTCCCGCGTCCCGTCGATCCGAAATCCCGCGAATCATCATCACGAAAAATCGTCTCTCCTCCTGCCGTAGTACCTCGTATAGCAGAGATGGGTCCTGCCCCTTGTGGGCTCTTCCCTACAGCAGCGCTTTTCTCGGCGCTGCCGGACTCCGATTGGTCAATGGCTGCTCCAACAGCAGCAAGAGTCTCACGTACAGGAGTGGGTCCTGCCCTTCTTGGCCTATTCCCTACAGCAGCGCTACTCTCCGCGCTGCCGGACTTCGATTGGCCAATGCATGCTCCAACAGCAGCAGTAGTCTCTCTTACAGGAGTGGGATTTGCCCTTCTTGGGCTATTCGCTACAGCAGCGCTGTGCTTGTAGGAAAAATGGCGCGAGATGGGCAGATCAAAACCACCGCCCAACTCACCGCCTGAGAATTCATCCCATTCGCCAGCCCTTCTTGGCTGGTCAGGCTGGCCCCTGGCTGGGCCCACCTCGACAGGAACAGCAGCCTCTCTGCGTCCCGTCGCTCCGAGATTGCGCGAGGCATCCCCACGCAAAATGGTCTCTCTTCCAGCTGCTGTATCTTCTGCCACGCCTCCAGCAGCAGCATAATTTTCTCGTACAGCAGAGAATGCAGCAGTGGTTCCTGCCCCTGCTGGTCTCTCTCTTACAGCAACGCTGCCCTCAGCGCCGCTGGGCTCTGATCGGCCGTTGCCCGTCATGAACTCGGCCATCATGCTCCTTATGGCATGCATCGTTGACGTTTGCCAATGCTCGACCACCAGCTGAAACTCACTTCTCAGCTGTTGTACCTCATCTTTGGGAAGGGCTTGCTCGTCTTGAGCCGACCCGGAAGCCATATTTGACTTCTGTCCAGACCTGACAACGTCAAGCTTTTGACAACCCACACTAGTGTGTTCGTAGATTGCAAATCTGGTTGCCCTGACTGCCCAGCAGTCTGATGAGATGTTTTAAGGTCGTTGCATTAGAGGACAGAGCGAGAGAGAGAGCGGAGAGAGAGCGAAGTGCTCGAACCCTCCTCCCGCACGAGGCAAGAATTCCACAATAACGCCTGCGAATATATACGCAACTCTCTACAACTTTTGTAACCGTCGTTGCTGACACGATCCCAACGAAACCAAGTCCCTGGATGTTAACCACTGTCACGTCTCCTCCGGCCACATAAACGAACCTTTGTTGAGGGAAACGGCTCGGCAGCATGGTATCACCCTTACGGGAGTTCTACAGTCGTGTGGTGGATGTTTAGAGGCAAAGGGGGTGCGGGCTGGGGTACCGCGGAGGACGACATCGCGTGCGGGGAGGCCTGTGGAGACGGTGCACATCGACCTGGCTGGCCCCTACGAGGCGTCCATGGGCGGGTCGATTTATCTGATCATTTTCGTCGATAGCGCCTCGAGGTGGATGCGGCCGTACGGCATGAGGAGGAAGTCGGAGACCAGCATGTACGTGAAGAAATTCATGGCGGGCATGAACGCCATGGAGTAACCGCGATGCTTCCGAACGGACAACGGTGGGGAGTTTACTGGTCGCAGCTTCGTTGAACTCTGCGACTCTACTGGGATCCGCCGTGAGTGTACGGCCCCGGGTAAGCCGCAACAGAACGCGGTTGTCGAGAGCGTAATCTGGCGAGCGATGAACGGTGGCCATGCGGCTCGTCGCGATATTTCGCGGCTGTTCCCGGGCGTCGACCTCGTCCGGATCCCCAACATCGGTGTCAACGGCAACCGCCTGTGGTTGGAGATTGTCGTTTAGGCTACTGACTGTTTCAACCGCTCCGCAACCAAGGCCAACACCGGATGGCGGTCGCCGCACGAGGTGTTCTTCTCGCGATTGCCGGATCTGCAGGTGGTGCCGTTCTTCCAGGAAGGCATGATGCGGGTGGACCGCAGCACTAAATCCGACGTCCGATCGGTGCAGTGTTCATTTTGAAACAACGGCTATAACCATCCCGCGTCCGCTGTAAAGGTGATCAAGGCTTCAACGGGCGGCGTCTGATACACCAGCGACGTGGTGTGGACTGTACCCCGTGAGCCCGTGGTGCCATTGCCCGCGCCGGCGATCGCGGGGGGGTCAGTGTACGACGCCGCGCCGGAAATACCGGTGTTCAACATCAGCTACGTGCCGCCGCCGCCGCCACCGCCGCCGCCACCACCGCCACCGCCTCTTCAGCCACCGCCGACCCAGTCGCCAGCACCGCCGTTCCAGCCACCGCCGCCGGGAGCACCGCCGTTCCAGTCACCGCCGCCGGCGGCACCGCCGTCCCAGCCGCCACCGCTGCCGCCGTCACTGTCGCTCCAGCCTGTCGCCGCCGCTCTGCCGGAGCCGCAGCGCATCTCCGGCCGCACGCGTTTGAGGACAGTCCAGTTCTCTTACACGCCGGACGTCCACCCCTCAGCCACGCCGGAGCCTCCTTCTTTGCCAGTGAACAGCGATCAAGGTCTTCTCCATAACGTCGGTCTGCTCAGGATGATGGACACACCAGCGCTGATATCGATTATCTCTACGCGTGAGGGCGTCGATGGAGGTCGCAGCAAGGAGCCGCCGGGTGTAGGGGGCTGCGCGTGGCCGCCAATTTTCTCTTGGAGCCGCGAGGGGACACCACCAGAAGGGGGGCGCGAGGAGACACCACAAGAGGGGGGCGCGGGGGGATACCACGTACATTGATGGCGATGCTTGCCAGTCGGGAGGAGATCGACTCCACGCTGGGTGACCAGCGGCCACCCTACAAGCCTCCGGATTTTCCGCACTGCTACGCCTCTGACCTCAAAGTCTCACGGAGCCACAAGGAGGCCATACGGTCGGAGCACGCTCATCTTTGGGAGGATTTGACGGCGTGGGAGTTCTACGGATTGCTGGATGCGGGGACGTTTGAGCCGGTGTAGCAATCAATGGACAACTACATTAACGCAATGTGGGTTTTTAATTGGAAGGCTGATGCGTACGGTTGGCCCACGAAAACTAAGGCGAGACTTGTAGCGCGGGGGGATGAAGAGAGAGTTGACACCGATTTTCGAGAATTGTTTGCACCCACTGTTTCTGTCTCGAGTGTACGGTTATTGACAGCGATGGCGTGCGAGCTGGATCTTGACTTGTGCCATTTTGATATTGAGCAGGCTTTCGTGCAGTCTGATCTTGAGGAAAATATATTCATGCGTTTGCCTCATGGATGCGGTAGACTGTCGGAGAAGACAGTAAGACTGAACAAGAGCCTGTACGGTTTGAAGCAGGAATCGAGGCAGTGGTATGCTCACCTTACTAGCTGCTTATCGACTTTGGGGTTTGAGTAGTGTCTGGCTGATGCATGCGTGTTTCGTTTGATGGATGAGGGGAGAGTAGTGATGACGATAGTGGTGCATGTGGATGATATTTGTGCGGTAGGGGAGAAGGCGAGGTGTGACCAGTTTGGCAGGGACTTGAACCAGATGGTTCCAGTCAAGAACCTGGGAGAGTCACGTTGGTATTCGGGGTGTTTCTACGAGAGGGATTGGAAAAAGGGGGTGCTGAAGATTTTTCAGCAGACATTCGCTGAACAATTGGCGGATGAATACGGGGTAGAGTGTGGTAAGAGTGTTCCGCTTCCTGTTGGCACAAAACTTGAGGAATTTGACAAGGATGAAACGCCAGGGAGCTGGCCGTTTCGCGAGTTGGTTGGCTCACTGATGTGTTTTTAACTCGTTTCGCGAGTTGGTTGGCTCACTGATGTGGATTTAACTCAGACTCGGCCAGACATCTCCAACGCAGTAAGAGCACTGGCTAGGTACTGCGCTGCTCCCAAGCAAGTGCACTGGAGGGCAGCACTTGGTATTTTAGGGTATGTGAGAAGGACTAGTTATTTTGGAATAACTTTTCAGAGAGGTACGGAAGGGGGGCTGAGTTGAAGGTGTTTGCTGACGCTGACTATGCAAGCAAGGCGGCTGACAAAAGGTCATTTTCAGGGGGATTGGTAACGTGTGGGGGTGCTTGCGTGTCTTGGTTTTCCAGGACTCAGAAATGCGTCACACTTTCCACGACGGAGGCAGAGCACGTGGCACTTGCAGACGTCATTAAGGGAGTGTTGTTCTTGAGGCAGGTGTGGCGCTTCATGTTGCCTGATGTAGGCATGCCGTGCATACCGGTGTTCGAGGATATTCAGGGTGCGGTGCAGCTTGCGCAGAACCCTATCACAAACTCAAACTCCAAGCACATCGACGTGCGACACCACTTCCTCAAGGAACTGGTTGGGAGGACAGAGATATCGATTATCCATGTACAGTCTGCTTTTAGCATGCGGAATTTCTGACCAAGGCCATATCGCGGGAATCCTTCGAGTTCCACCGTAGCCTTGCGATTAATTTGTGGTGACCTTATTGTTAAGGAATTATGATGAGAACTATGGCGACTGACTTTGTGATGAGCTTGTGTTCTACGGGACTTGTTTTCTTGACTTTTTGATTCTTCGGGATTGATTGTTGATTTGGATTGGTTTTTCGAGATTGATTATTGATTCTTCGGGATTGATTGTTAATTTGTATTGGTTTTTCGAAATTTATTGTTGATTCTTCGGGATTGATTGTTGATTTTTATTGGTTTTTCGATATTGATTATTGCTTTTTTTTCGGGATTAATTCTTGATTTTTATTGGTCTTCCGAGATTGATTATTGATTCTTCGGGATTGATTGTTGATTTTTATTTGGTTTTTCGAGATTGATTACTCGTATTTATTTTATTTCGAGATTGATTCTTGATTTTGATTGGTCTTCCGAGATTGATTATTGATTATTGTTTCGCCGCTAAATAGTGCAAGGCACTGCTGTACGCATTCCGTGAGCGTTCATATGGGTTGTTTATTGCAGTTTCGAGTTGGTGACGGAGGTATAATATTTTGGTATGTTTATGAGTATTTCAGGATGAATGACTATTGCTGTGCCGACATACTCACCCTAAGAGTGTTGAACGGGTTTTCGAGACCAGACCAGTAGAGGAACATTGTCTTCGTATTGCTTTCAACGGGTGCTAATGATCGTTAGCCATGATCAGCATTTTAGTAAACTCCGTATTGTTTTCAACGAGTGCTGATGATCGTTAGCCATGATCAGCATTTTAGTAAACTTCGTATTGTTTTCAACGGGTGCTGATGATCGTTAGCCATGATCGGCACTTTAGTGACCTTCCTTCGGACTGTGTTGTTTTATTTTGAGATTTCAAGGTGTTATAATAAAAGGCATTTTTGATGCGTAGGTTTTGTGTTGCGGCGGAAATGGCATACGTAACGTAAAATACGTACGTAGCGGATGCTTCCCAGATATAGGCAACTCCCTGCCACTTCAATGGAAGCACCGCCTTGGTTAGCCCAAAAACAAACCAAAAACACACAAAACTAATCCGAGGGAAAAAGGAAGATAACTTGAACGTGATTGAGCTTGAGTGACTGCGAAGCGAGACTGAGTACTGCGAGCGTAACAGTAAGGCATTGTCGAAGGTTTGATACGGAGATCTGTTGTGTAGCACTGGAGGATCGAAGAGGAGTTAGCAGACAGAAGACTGGTCTTTACAGGAAGCTGTTGAGACAAGGAGGCAGACCAACCTGAAAGCATCTACGGAAAGGAAACGAACTACGAAGCGGTGAGAGACTAGGGACAGGGGGTTGGAGACCTAGAGTGCGTGCGTCTAAAGTAGCTCACATCCTTCGTTACATTTGTGTTTGGTATTTTGACTGGACGGAAGTTATCAGGACTGTGAAACGAGCAGGGCGAATGTGGGATTTGCTCGTACCATAGTCGGATCATATGATTGTACTGAATTGTGTTATTCTTGTAACTGTATTATATCTACGGAGATTGCGGCGGCATTCGTGTTTCCCGGAGGGGTTGCAAAAAATTATAGTTTGATTCCTTTTCGGGGTCCCGGGGAAAGTGGATAAGTGGCCCTATTCCCTGACAACAATAATTGATACCTGGTTTTTTTTTCTTCTCCATCGCCTCATGGCAAGCCCCACTCTCTCATCACCCAGACGCATCCAGTGCACTAGTTGACCCATTACACCTCTGGTCCTGCCCTGGTTTTCTGACCACAAGGCTTCGTGTACCATGAAGATTCAGCACGGACACGGGTGTGCTGATGCCGACGGCTACTCGTAAAGATAACGGCGTTTTTGTCGTGATCCGTGACGACAAGAAACGATTTATGACAAAATCCTCACGAATCGCGTTTTATTTTCGTCGTTAGGAATGACCATTTTAATGTGAAGAACACACAGACAGCGGACAGCGTGGCGATATGTAACAGCCGATTTTCCTAATGGAGAATGGCCTTTCCGATGAGAATGCAAATCGATTTTAGTACTTTGTTGTTCTTCAAGAGCTGGGTTTCGCCCACAATCAAATTTTAACGTAAAACATATGCCCCTCGATGGTAGGTATCGATTCACGAAAAAACAACGAAATCGAGCTTGACAGGTTCGTAAAACAGAGGATATAAGGGAATTGGCATTAATGGTCGAGGTACCTCGCCCATAAATGCTGAGTTTCTTGGATCTTCGATATCTTGAGACTGCCGATCGATGCCAATTCCGATTTTTGTTTGTGTCATCGAGGGCTGTCACAACTGACAACAGTTTACAGTGTAAAATTTGACTGTGAGGGAAGTGCATCTCTTACAATTCAAAAACCAATATTTTCGATTTTCATTCTCATCGGAAAGTCAATTCTCAATTAAGGAAAATCGGCTGTTATGTGTGATTTCGGTTAGACTCTGGTGTCTAAAATATGCCTCCAATCATCTATCTGCAAGCTGATGATACTCGGTACCAAATATGTCAGGAGACGGGCAACCGTCAAGCAGTCAGTTAGTCAAGGGCGTCCGTCAAGGCATTTCCATCCGTCTAGACGGATTGCCCCCTATCCCCGCTAGAAAAACGCCTCATTATCTCTGTGGAAACCCCTATTTTTAATTTTTTATTGTGCTGCTGGCTCCAACACAACATCATGAAGGAGCGAGGAGATACGAGGATATTGCTGTGTTGCTCGTTGCTCCTGATATACGAAATGTACTGCTGTAGATCTGGACTCCGAACAAGAAACACATTGCAGAAAAAAATCAATGCTTATCACGGTACTCGATAATCGAGACGGGACGGGACGGTACTGTTTTTACTTGTTTGGCGGGAAACAAATGAAGACGAGACGGTAAAATGACGACCAAACAGGTTTTTGAGACGGGACGGTTGGTGTACAATTTCTCAACGGGACGGGACGGTAATTTTAACGGGGTAGATTTTCACGGCGGGACGGGACGGTAAAATTCAACGGAATTTTTTTCCACGACGGGACGGAACTGTAAATATAATTTTTCACGACGGGACGGGACGGTAAATATAATTTTTCACGACGGGACGGGACGGTACATAATTTTTTTCACGACGGGACGGGACGGTTCATATAATTTTTCACGACGGGACGGGACGGTAAATATTTTTCTTCACGGCGGGAAGAGACGGCACTGGATCATTGGATCAAAACAGTTGTTGTTGCTCCAGAGGAACAAACGAAAAGAAACACTCGTACGAATCGTACGTGAATAGAAAGCCATCTTGAAATGTAAGGCATTGTCGAAGGTTTGATACGGAGATCTGTTGTGTAGCTCTGGAGGATCGAAGAGGAGTTAGCAGACAGAAGACTGGTCTTTACAGGAAGCTGTTGAGACAAGGAGGCAGACCAACCTGAAAGCATCTACGGAAAGGAAACGAACTACGAAGCGGTGAGAGACTAGGGACAGGGGGTTGGAGACCTAGAGTGCGTGCGTCTAAAGTAGCTCACATCCTTCGTTACATGGGGCTTCAGCCGAGATTTCCGTGGAGCCGTGTACAGGTTGACACAGGCAGGTAGTACAGCAGCATGTAGAAAAGTACAGCAGCATGTAGAAAAGTACAGCAGCAAACCAGGCTATCTATAGTTCAAGTTCGTAAAATAATATAGACAATAAAGTAGGCAGTCTAATAAACATGAATTATTTTCTGGTCATGAAATGCTCCGCTCTCCTTTCTTGTGCCGTTGCAACCAATTTTACCGCTCTGCACTTTTCGAAGCGACATCGTACGATATACTCTACTTGTACCTGAACAAAGCTGCATGTAGCTGTACCTGAACAACGCTGTATGTAGCTGCTGAAAAGGGTACTGCCTTTACTCAAGGATATCGTAAACGTTACTGCCTTTGCACAGGGTTGTCGCCCTTGTCGATCTGTTACTCTTATCTGAAAATGGCTTTTATATTATACTTGAAAATAGAGTACAGTCTACACGTACTGGTACAGAACCACGCAATAAGCTACGTAGGCCAAATTTGGTATCATTGACATACTACTGCTGTGGGTCTAAAAACAGGATGCTTTTTTTTTCATTTTTTATTGTTCGCAGCTGTTACAACTATTTAGACCAAGTACCTGCTGTATTTCTTGTGCTACTCGTAGCTGCTTGCTAATGGTTAGGTACACGTATACAGGACACAACAGACGTCACAAAAGCAAAAACATTACTACGTGCTCTGCAGCTTCTTCTGCTGTACTGCTATTATACCAAAATAGAACAGGTCCATACACTTCTTCTATGATATACGTAGAGCAATACAGAGAGCAAACGAGATTATATTTTCTCCCCGCCTTGAGTACGTACTCGTACGACGTCACTGCTGTTTTTGTTTGTGTACGTACGCGTTTTTTGTTTGTGTGTACGCGATTTTTTTTTGTTTTGTGTACGCGACAAAAACAATTTATTTTTTAGTAGATTTCCAAATCTTACGGAGGCTTTCTCGATACAGGCTACGGGGTCGAATTTTTTTAGTTTTTGCGTAAGCGTTGTCTACTGTCAAGCTGGGGGGGTATGTGTTCAGGCAGGATGATGAAAACGGAGTAACATGGACTACTGTTGAACCAGGTTTGTTTGTTTTTTCAGGATGATTGTTGAACCAGTTTTGTTTTTTTGTTTAAGTTCTTACGTGATAAATCACTATAGGAATGTACCTATGTTCATCGTACAGGTTTAAAATGAGTTCAGATCTGTTGATTGACCTACACTTGATACATACTGTGAGACGATCACAAGACAAGGGCTTTTTATGATTTTATATCTTCGCAGATTCTACAGGCACTGCAAGGTTGCTCTCGCAGGTGTTTCAGGGGTGGCGATATTGCAAATTGGTTCTAGTTTTCAATTATGTATGGGGAATGTAAGCCTTTCTATAGCTGCTCTTTGACATGCTGAGAACTTACCGGAATTGGAAACATGGTTTAGGGATATTATCATAGTGGAACAGGAACGGGGGAAGCTCGATAACAGTACGTTGGAATTTGAGAATTGTAGAGAATGAAATTTTGAGGATTGTAGAGATATGCATGAATATGTAGACCCTGAAACCTTTATCGATTGTTCCTCTATTAATGGATGTTGATACCTCGATAGATGTTTACAAAATTTATAGATTCTGCTGTTCCAGATTCGCTGAGATAATGTGTAAAGGGTGTACAACAATGACGGATATAGCTAATGCCTACAATGAGATTGATGCGTCTTAGATACCTAGGGGATTCCATACGTTACTCTGTTAGTGAAGACTCGAGCTTTCGAAAGGTTGCATATATATATCATAATAAGTGGACAACTTTCAATAAACCAGGAATGTAGATATACATGCACTCGAAACCTTTTTCCACCCACTTTGTCCCGAGCCACTGTTTATGCCCATTTGATGGAGACAACCCGGTGTTACTAGACTCCATCGATCCCCTGGACTCCACTCGTCTCCCTGGACTACATCGTTGGACACCATCTTCGCCTTGTACGACACAGCGTCGTCGAGTCCGTCGTGTACTACGCAGCTTCGTCGAGTACATCGGGTACAACACAGCGTCGTCGAGTCCGTCGTGTACTACACGACAGCAAAGCGAGATGTTTCGTCAAAGGGAAACGGGCGGCGTCCCGGGGAGGGGGGGAGGAGTGATGGAAGGGAAGAACATAACAGGGTCACCAAACGGCCATGGCAGGAAGAGGGGGACCTTTTTGGGGACCTTTTAGGCAGCCCCAAGAGGAGAACAACCAAACCCTAGATCGCGGTGGGGACCTCCGATGGTGCCAAGGCCGCCGCGGCAACAACAGCCAGGGTTCGCTAGCCAACAGCAACCAGGGTTCGCTGGTCAACAGCAGCCAGGGTTTGCTGGTCAACAGCAGCCAGGGTTCGCTGGTCAACAGCAGTCGGGGTTTACTGGTCAACAGCAGCCAGGGTTCATCGGACCAGCGGGAGTTCAAGAGTGACAGGCACCGTGGGGTGGTCAATCCATGATGCAGGGGTGGAGACCCCAGGGAGGACAACCACCCTTCCCACTAGGAACTGATGGACCGCGGATCGGACAGCTTAATCCGTTATACGACATAACCGGGGGGGTTTCCAAAGAAGCCTAACGCATGGTAGACCGCCTAGTCAAGGAAATGCAGGTAGAAGGACGGAAGAGCGCTCACGGGTCGGTGCTGCACCGGGAGAGGTGAGGAGGCTCTTGAACACCCCAGCCGGCGACTTCCGATTGCGGTGCTGGTGGGTACTGGGGCGGGCGGAGGAAACTACGTGCCACGGCAGTTCATCGAGCCCATTGAGGAACGTGATGGTTGGAGCAAATTGCTAGTGAGTCCAACGGGAAAGGGCCTACTCAGCGCAGCAAACCCAAAGAACAGCGCCGTACCCCCGATGGAAGTGGTAGACTCGTGCTTGCTACCGCTGGTCTTCGCACCGGTCGACCAGATATTCCGTGTGAATTTCCGGGTGGTGATATGACTCCCGTACGCGATGGTGCTTGGAGCCGCATTCATGACGGATCATCGAAGTATCATCAGTTTCGATGGTGAGGAGGGTTTCCGGCCGACATCATCCTCATCGTGGGTACCATTCGCCCTGAAGGAGGTTGGAGAAACCGCAATAGGAGCGATGTATGCCGAGTGGGACCACTTTTGCGCGGTGAAACCATCGAAGTCAACTTCCGAGTGGGCTGCCAATTGTTGGACGGTTCGCAAGAAAGATGGGACGGTACGGGTTGTGCAGGATTTTCGAGGTGCCAATGCGCTTCTCAAGTCCCAGAGTGGTGGACTCGGTGACCTGCAACACATTATGGATGAGATGGAAGGGTCGAAGTATTTCTCCATACATCGATTTGGCTTCAGGATTCTTACAACTCGAGATCCATGAGGACGATCGACACCTGACGGCGTTTCGAGACGCTGACGGGAAGCTACACGAATACGTTCACTGCGGCTTCGGGTTGAAGACAGTGCCATTCGCGTTTGCCAACTACGTGGGAGGGCGACTGTTACCAGTCAAGGATAAAGGAATCAAAAACTAGTTGGACGACATCGCCATCCCGTCGAAAACCCTTGAAGATCACTGGAGACGGCTTCGAGAAACGTTGGAGTGTCTACGACAAGGACGTCTAATCGTCAATCTCCAGAAATCGCATTTCTGTCAGTCGGTCATGGAGTTCGTCGGCACGATCGTGGATAGGCTTGGTACCAGGCCAGCCCCGAGCAAGATTGATGCTATCACGCAGCTATCAAGGCCGAACACGGTGGAGGAAGTGCGAGTGCTGCTGGGTATGACAGGGTACTTACGGCAATTCGTACCCCATTATAGCACAGTGGTAGCGCCCATCTCCGATTTGCTGAGAGATCCAAGGTTCAGAACCAAGGGAGCGAAGAAAGAGAAAGTTCCGTGGGGAGAAGAGCAGAACAATGCTTTTAATGCGCTTATCGAGGCTTTGACGTCACCTCCAATTCTAGCCCTGCCGGTGTGGACAGAACCGTTCTTGCTGTACACCGACGCCAGTGAGATAGGAGCAGGGGTGGTGCTAATGCAATGCATCGAAGGAGTGGAGAAGGTGATCGCGTATGCCAGCAAGAGGTGGTCAAGAGGGGACTCCAAAAGGTCAGCAACAGACCGTGAATGCATGGCGGTCATGTGGGCTGTGAATAAGTTCCAACCCTATCTTTGGGGACGACCATTCACGCTCATCACGGACTGTTCGGCGTTGACTTGGCTCTTCAAACGCCAATCCCTGACACCGAAATACCACCGCTGGGCTCTGAGGTTGATGGAGCACGACATAATCTTGAAGTGAAGGCCGGGGACACAACATCAGCTCCCGGACGCCATGTCACGGTTACCGAACAAGAGCAACGTGATCGAGGACTTCGACGACTCTTTTCCAGGGGACGAGTCGTTGCCAAACGTTTACAAGGGGCCACAGGGGCCAGTGCTCGACGGTGTACACCTCGAAACCTTAGGAGTGGAAGGTGTGGACGAAACTACTGTAGTACTCAAAGTCTTGCAGTGCTGGCAGCCGTCGCATTCACACCCGCAAACCCATCTGGGGCAGATACTCAACAGGCCGAGCTTGTTATCGCACCGGAGCTTCCAGTGGTGGTCATGCTCGACTGTGGGGGGGGGGGCAGCATCCTTGCATCGGAGGGATTGCTGACGGTCAGAGGAGCGGTAGACCAGGACTGGACAGCACTGGAATGCATCAGAGCAAACGGACTGGACAACGGTGCGAGGCTACTTAGGGTGACAACAGGGTCACAGGAATGCCTAAGCATGTTGAGAGAGGTGAAACCAGACGTGGTGGTCGGTGACACCTGCAGGAGGTTTGAAGGGGTACGAGAGAAGGAAGGAGTATCCGGAGCGAGTAGCTTAGTCCAAGCTGCCATCGCCTCAGACGCGCGAGTTTTTATACTCGAATGTTTAGGCAACCTCCTGCGAACGTGTATTGACGGAATGGAACGACGAGATTCTCCCTGCTTTGGAACGAGAGTCATACATCGTGGACAAGGCGGAGATATCGGCGAGCCAAGTAGGGATTCCGTGGAGGAGGAAACGGACATTCGTGGTAGGAATCAAGGGAGGCCTTGCCATGAAGGGGAAGTTAGCCGTTGGGAAGCGGGGATTGGAGAAGGTAAAGCAACCAGTTCAGGAATTGGGGGAATTTCTGGGACGAAGAGGCGCATACTTCCTGAAGAGAGGTATCGGAGAGCGAGCGATTTACTCGTTCAGCGAACCCATCATCTCTTTAAACCGTGTTTACATCATGGGGAAAAAACCAACCGAAGGGTATGTCGCACACCCAGCGGATACGGCACGCCTTGAAGAAGCTGAGGAGTTGCACTTCAACGACTACGCCAAGATCACCACAGGACAGGAACACTATGTGATCCCGCAGACGGTCAGCGAAAGCGCAGCGGCGAACGTCATCGCAGATTTCACGTCTCCTCCAATGCTACGAGCAGTGTTAGTTGAACTAGCTGTTCAAGGCTTACTGGGAAAACGGGTGCCAGAGGTCGTGGAACTGGAAGGATTGGCCTGCGTGGTGTTTGAGGATTACCTCGCAGCAGCAGAAACCTTAGGGGTGACGAGAGCGGTCACGAGGTCGCAGGCGAAGGCCACTCCCCAGGAACCGGAGGTTGTCTGGGAGGCAGAACCACCGTTACCTGAGGAGAAGGAGATGGAGAATGCACCGACGCAAACAATCACTACTACTGAACTACCAGTGGAAGTTGATCGTCCACGCAAACGCAAGGGGCAGAGAGAGCCCATCCCAAAACCGAAACGGCAACGAGATCCTTTGGAGGAACTACCGAAAGACACCAGCAGCCGTTCAAGCGGATCAGGGAAAGAGGCCAAGGAGTCCCAGCGGTCGGAGCCGCCCATGCTGGAAAAGGTGACAGCTATTCTCCAAGATACGCCACAGCTGATGCAGAGGCAGTGCGAAGATATGGTACTTGGCAGGATTCGGAAAGAACTCCAGGAAGTGGAAAACCGAGGAGCAGGAGGTGGCGAATATGTGATGGACGACAATGGCCTCTTGTGGGTAGCACCTCTGGGAAAGGTCCCACGACTTGCAGTTCCCCAATCTCTCGTTCCAGGGATTATGGCGCTGGCGCACAGCACCTATGGGCATCCAGGGACGGCGAGAACTACAGCCTTGGTTAGTCGTCGGTATTGCTGGCCTACCCTCATCAGGGACGTGAGGCCTACGTCCTCTCGTGTGGGTGCAGGCGTCGCAAGCGATCAGCGAGTCAACGGGTTGCCATGCTACCGGCAAGGTTTCTGCAACCCGGAGAGGTACTCGAAGTCGACATCCAGGACATGGAGGTGAAGTCGGACGCAGGCAACAAAGTTCTACTGGTGGCAGTCGACAAAGCCAGCAAGTTATTGTTCGCCTTCCCGCTCCCCACGAAAGAAGCACTCGGAGTAGCGAAGAAACTGCTTGAGGTGATGCTTACGTTTGGGCTACCGCTGTATCTTCGCAGTGATCCGGGATCTGAGTTCACGGCAGAGGTGATGCAACACTTATGCAAGTGGTTGAACGTGACCATCGCCTATGCACCTGCCGACCATCCTCGTGCGCAGGGGACGGTGAAGAGACTGGGGGGGTGGCTACACGAAGCACTAGGAGAACTGTGCAAGACCTGGCCTCGCAGATGGGACGAGTACGTACAGCCGGCACTGTGGATCCATCGTACCATGCCGGACCTGCGCTTGCCGGGGAAGCCAACTCCCTTCCGTCTTTTTTTCGGTCGTGATGCGCGCACGCAACTTGATGCTGCGCACCCCGAGATCGATGGTGGTGATTTCAGGGGCGGGATGCACAGTTACGTGGCCGACGAACGTCAAGCGTACAAAGAGGTACGGGATGTACGGGAGGCTCTATTGAAAAGACATGATGACAGGCAGAAAACTCGTGAGAGTCGGAATGCTGAAATCGGTCGGACCTCAGTAGGAACCCGTGTGGTTGTCGGAGACAAGGTGCTGGTGAACGAGGCGGAGTCTGTGATGGCAAGGGAAGAAATACATCATAAACTTGCCCACAAGCACTGGACCGGACCTTGGGAGGTGACTGAAGGTGTCTTACCAGGACTCAGCTACATCGTCACGATGAATGGGCGAGGGATTCGCCGACGGAGGGCGTCAGCAGCTAACATCAAGGTGTTCCACTTACGTCCGGACAACCTCCGTCACGACTTCGAGGACGAGTTTGCTCACCTGGCATGGGGAGTTGACTTCGGACTTGCGGGGCCGTCGATTGTAGCGTCGCCTATGTATACCCTAAAAGACAGAGAGGCTTTGATGGGTCAGGGCAACGCTTGGAAGTGGCGATACAAGGGACGATTCGTGGATGGCACGGAGTCGCAGTGGCTGTCTGAAGAGGAGGCGCGAGACAGTTTCACCCCCTTACAGCTGGACGTTTTCCATGCACTGTGGGAGACCTATCACGGAGCGGAGTACCGGGCAAGGCCGACTTCGACGCTGACACGGAAGGAAAGAGATGGGATCGACCGTGAACACGCGTTGAAACAACACCCCGTGGGGACCGTGATCTGGAGGGAATTCGCGGACGTTGAAGGAAATAAGAAGCGTCACCTTTCAAAGATCTTCGACTACAAGTCACCGTACTGGCGGGTTCGGTACGCACAGACGGAGATAAGGGAGGAACTCAACGAACGTGAGATCCTGAAAGCTAGGAGAACC
>MEHQ01004274.1:10368-101408 GCA_008828725.1 Saccharina japonica
GAAAAGAGGAGAATATGGGGGGGGGGGGGGGGGGGGGGGGGGGGGGGGGGGGGGGGGGGGGGGGGGGGGGGGTGTACTCATTAGCCGCATGTCGTGGATGGCCGTAGTCGTGTGACCTTAGACCCTCGTAGTTCTACAATGTCGGGACGGAGCACGTCGGGTTTTCAAGGAGGGGAGGTGGGATGGGGGGGGGGGGCTACGCGATAAAACTACTGAGCTACAGTAGGAGGCCAGCCGATAGTAGAGCGACAGCAATGCACTTTACTTGCATGCGTAGTGCTGTGGTGTGATCAGTCGCGCCGCATTGGGAGGACGTCGAGTGGCATAATAGTGTTATTGCTCCTCACAGAGAATGCCAAAAACAAAACATCGCACATTATGTACCCCCAAAACACATACCGGTAATAAACTGGAATGGAAAAAACAGGTGGAAGAGTTGAAAACGGGGAGGAGAGAGGGAGACGAACAGGTGTGTGCGCGCTGTGTGCGTGTGGGGTGTACTCATGTCGTGCACGGCCGTAGTCATATGACCATAGACCCTCGCATCCCTACAATGCCGGGACGGAGCACGTTGGGTTTTCACCAACCAGGCAGTGTGGGGGGGGGGTAAAGACTAAAGAAAGCACTAAGAAAAGGGAGCAGAAAAAAATAAAAAATAAAATAGGGTACGTCAGAAAAACCTGAACAGTATGCTCTCGTCTCACCGGCGAGAGTCCATTCAGAAGGGCGCGCGGGGGGGGGGTGGGGGGGAGGGGAGCACGCCAAGGACTCAAAGGTAACGTCCGCTTACAGCTGGCGAATGCATTTTACCAAGTATACGTAAACCGTGTCTTCACGCTGGCTTCATTCAACACCGACCGTTTCTGCATCCGGAAAAAAAAAAAAAAGCCCAAACCAAATCGAACCGAACGACACCGAACCAGACCGAACCAAACACAAGAAAAGACGAGGTGGCGGTGGTGTGAGGCGTGGCCTTCGCCAACAGTGCATATATTTACAGCAGCGTGTAGCGTATCAGTGTACAGCAGTGTCCAACAGCAGTGTGCAGTACCAGGTATCGTACTGTGAGCAGTGTGCACCCGTGTGGAGTAGTGTAAAGCAGTGTGCCTCAGTGAACACCATTGCGCAAAAATAGGTGGTTGTTGTAAACCACGTTATGTAGTAGCCCTTGCACCACCACACTGCAAAAAATAATTCCACACTAATGCCAAGTAGTTTGTCCGCAAAAATGTGCGTGCAGTTCGTAGTAGTATAATACGGTTCAACACTAATCGTCACAATCTAGTCCAAAGTCCAGGCACCAACAATTCTGGCAGGGGAAAATAACGAACACAAACCACTCCCCACCTGCTCTGCCCGACCAGCACATCCATGAGGAGCGTCTTCCCGTGCCCCAGGTGGCCGACTACGGCCGCGTGTCGCACCAGAGTCGGGGTTTCCATCAAGGAGGCCATGAACTCGGGGGAGCAGCGAGTGTCCGGCAGCTGAAGTCGCCACGGATTGTTTGCGCGAGGATGGGCACGGGGAGGGGGGGGGTACTCGATATTCACGCATGGCCGTAGTGTCGTATGGACATACAAACATTGCACGCGGCGGGGGGGGGCGTCGCGTTGGTATTACATTTTCAGCATGGCCCGTAGTCGTATGACCATCCAGGGGGAGGGCGGCCGGTGGTACATCGGGGGCTACGTGACTGAGAGTATTCGATACAGTACGTAGTGGTCCCTATATAGTGCCGGTTGCCCGCTATAGTGCCTGTGGAATCGCTTGGCACATACTGGTATGGGATTAATGACCAGCAGTGTGGGTAGTGTATGGAGTAGTGCCGGTTGCTGATATAGTGCCGGTATGTTGGCTGGCTCATACCGGCACTATACAGGGACCACCGGCACTATAGAGGGACCACCGGCACTATAAATGGAAGACGCGTGCTACAACAGAGGTACATATATATACGTTTTGCGACCGACGGGGCTTTTGCTGAACCGAGTAACTACCCAACAAGGCCTGCCTTCATATCGGAAACCCATTAATATTTTGCGGAAGTAACCATTAATATTTTATGGTAGTACCCATTAATGCTTTACATTTACTGCCCATTAATGTTTTACGGTAGTATTCGTTGTACACCTACTCGTAGGCCCGAGTTCAAGAACCGGCGTGTTTCATCTTGATTTGGCTTTCGTCAGTTTTTTGGGGTGTAGCAATAGACCGTTGAATAGACTAGTACTAATAGTAGAGAGCTCCACAAGTAAGGATCAAGGAGCCCCCATACATCTAAGGAGCCACCCCCGTAAGGCAAATAGCACGCGCCTGAATCGGATTTTCAAGTATCCGGTTGGGTTGAATGGGTGCACTGTTGTTTAGGCGGTTACATTTTCCGACTCGGCAGGGGCGATCGTCAACACAAACTTGCCGAAACTGCGGACTAAACGCAACTAGACGTAGCCCAAAGGGTGTAAAACACAACACAACCCCACGAGGAAAGACGGCACACACACAACGAAAACCCATAACGTGATCAACAGCCCACACATATAATATGTATGTTGTCAGACACTACGGGGATCAGAAGGAGAAGGACCCCCCTCACCCTCCCCCATCCGTCTCGCAAGGGATGCGTGGTCAATGGTCAAACGACTAAGCCAAGCAACATAAGGGTACGCCCCCCTCCTTCGTCTCCCGACCCCCCGCACGAATTTTAGGGATGCGAGGGTCTATGGTCATACGACCACGGCCATACATGGCAAGCGCACCCCCCTCCCCCTTCCCCTCCTCGCCTCTCCCTCCCTCCCTCCGCCCCTGCCCCCCGAATATAACCCACGCCCCAAGAGAACAGACAGCGCACCTCCTTGTCGAGCTTGGAGAAGGTTTTAGACTTCACGGGCGCGATGATGGGCTCCTCCAGCCCCTGTGCATCCTCATCGGCGGTCACTGTCGCCGCCCCCTTGTATACATCCTCGGCGTCGGGGTAGTATCTGCCGGGAAGTTTACCCGATTTTTCCGCAGTTTGGGGCAAAAGCGGCGACGGTAAGAGCGTGTTGCAAGGCCAAGAACCAGCAAGATGTGCAACAGCGGTGGTACGAGAAGCTTGGTGTAGGGATGTTTTGAGAGGGGGGGGGAGGACTGGGCGGGGGTGTTGAAAACGCATGTAACTCACGGAGTTGTGTGCGGTACTGTACGCAAGGAGAAGGGGGGGCGGTAAAGAAAAGAACACCAATACCATCAGAACCAACACCAGCAGCACCGACACTTACATAGACCAACACCAGCATCATCAACAGTAGGAGCAGCAGCAGCAGCAGCAGCAGCAGCGGTATCAACAGAATCATCATCGGCACCAGCAATGTCAGAAAACCCAGCACCGGAACCATTTACCTACACCACACCAATACTAACATTAACACAAATATCGACATTAGCGTGGGCATATAGAGTACCAGGTAGAGCCCAACACTAACGTTCAACGTACACGCCCAAACAGGAACACCTTTAAGCCCTTCCTCCGGGACTCAAAAGGCAGCGACCAATAGAAAGCGAGAACTGCGGTCTTATCAACCTTCTATTGCTATTACAGGGGGGGCTAATGTAGTGATCAGCTCCAAATATGGTGTGTAAACATTAGAGGGGATGTATGATTTTTGCTTCCATCGTGGGTTCTGATACTTACTAGACACCTGTGTTGCACTGCCCACAAAGTGAGAAAAAAGTATTTTCAGATAACGCCTGATTTGTGGAAAACGGGGTTGGGTCAATATCAGCCCCGAACAAGGCCCTTTTCACAGACACCGTGCTCCCCACAGAAGCCTCCAAATGACACACCACACGCAGAGGAACTCAATCAAGTCATGGTAGAGCCTGTTCGGTAGCTTGATGGTGCTTGATCCTCCTAGAGTTGGATAAATTCAGTTTCCCGCAGATGGAAGCAGGTAGCAGCTTCGGTCGAAGCAATTACGCCGCCTGTTTAGACAATCTTCACGGCCGAGGTCGCGGTGGAAGGCGTGGACGAAATCGCCCAGAACTCTTCCTGTGCCCGTGTATATATGCAAGGAAGGTTTTCAGGGGCGGGAGATATCGGGATCGATCCTACAGACGGCGTAATCGGCCTCAGAAGTGTGCCTCAAAAATCAAAGAATCGTGTACAAAAACGCAGTCATTTGTTTCCTGCTGTATACGAGTACTCGTATTCATATTTTTCGAGAAAAATATTCGTTTTGAGCTGTAAAAAAACAACTTGTTTACAGTACAAGAAAAACGACCTGGAACCACATTTTCAAACTTCAGCGACGAGGTCGCGCACCGTAGAGGCCACGGAATCGGCTGCCACTTTGCCACACTGCTGTGGGTGCGTCAAGGAGTATTTTGAGGGGCGGGAGATATTCGGATCGACGATATTGACGGAGCTGTGGTGGATTGCATATTTTCCCAAAGGAAAAAATCAGGGGTGTTGTTGTTCCAGTTGTCGATTGCTGAAAGTAAATTTGGCCAAATCACGATTATTTTGTGGGCAGTGCAACACAGGTGTGCAGGAGAAAGGAGTCGATACGACGTACGTATTCTATATATTACTATGTCCCCTCCCGTAAAAAGCAGGAACACCATGAAAAAGTGCAAGTAACATCATGCTGCGCGCGTGTTGTGGTGAACTGGCATCTCCGTCCCGTGGCACTGCGAACACATCCCCTATCCCCTGCTCCAGCACCCCATACACCCCCTAGCCCCTACCCCAGCATCCCAGTTCCCCTATTCAGCACCCCTGGCTGCTTCGCTAACGTGCCGCCGATGCTATGCTTTAATCCGTCATTCTGTTTCGATACTCTCCCCCTCTAAAAAGTCTAAAAAGCGGTTAAATGGCTACAGTATACCAGGTAAACACGAACGTAAAACACATCAACATCAAACGTTACAAGGAGCGGTACTGAAACGGTCCAAGCCAGAGCAAGAAACACCAAAAAGCGAACCCTCCGACAGAATCACAGCCTTCTACACAAGGCCCGCCGGGAAACCATGACGGCGGTGGCGCAAGTATCATGACCAAGGTTACGGTGCAGGGAGAGAGCACTCTCGGTACCGTCAGGGATAAATACTTGAGCGAATCAGGGACACTCTCGCGCGACAGGCTAACCCCATTTCTTAGCAACTCTTACGCTTTCGAGTTGCTAAACATCAATCCGTCCATCCATCCACTTATCTATCTATCTATCTATCTATCTATCTATCTATCTATCTATCTATCTATCTATCTATCTATCTATCTATCCATCCATCCATCCATCCATCCATCCACTCATCCACCCACCCATCCATCCACCCATCCACCCATCCATCCATCCATCCATCCATCCAACTACTGTACACGTGGGCAAAAGCACCCTAAAAGTGTTTTTAGCTCCTTGGCTCACTTCTTGTCTTCGTGCAGAACGATGGCGTCGCCGCCGATAGCCCCGTCCACGTCCATCCCGTCAGCCCCCTCCCCCCGACCGCCTCCCTGGAGTTCCACGCAACCCGTAAAATCACGCAAGATGGGAACGCGCATCGGGTGAGATAGAGCGACTCAGCCATAAGAACAGAAACACATTTATATATGATACGTTCACCAGATGTGTGGGGGGCGGATGCCCCGATGAGGCAGTACTATGTAGGGGAGGGGGACCTGGTGTCTACATATACCATAATAAAACCAACACCACTGAGCGGTAAAGTTTTAAATGTGCCGCCAAGACGGGTGTTTTATACCAGTACATACGGATGCGATGTATATATATATACCTGGTACCAGTATACCAGGTATACTTTTTGCACCTCAAACATGATTGTTTTTTCGAAAGAAGCACGCCGTCGGATTGGAGCGATGCCTGAAGCGACGGATCATACGAAGCTGTGTCCTGTACGTAGCGCTCTCAAACGTCACCGGTAATGCACACCACAACGACGTTGGCGCGTTGAAGCTCGCAGGCAGCGCAGCAAGAGCACTCGGCTTTCGCTAGAGTAGAGTAGAGTAGACAACCGTATCACAAGTGATTGATTGCCGTGCGTAAACTCGTAATTTTTGCGAGACAGCCTGCCGCCGGCTGGTTCTAACTTCAACGTGTGGCAATTGCTATGTTGCAACTCGCACAGGTTCGGACGTTTATTCATTACAGTCGTAGTAACACAATTGCGCACGACACAATTAATACGTGATTAGTGGGCGTTCTACAGGGCAGTTAGTCCCGGGGTAGAGACCCACAGACCACCGCGTAAAGTACTCGTACGTACGTACACGCAGCGAGTACTGCCGTCCCTCGTGGGATAAGACATGTTAGATTGCAACCGCTGCTGCTACGGGGTTGATGCTACGAAATGCACGCCGAAAACCTGAGAAACCCACAACACCAGCCGGGCGACCGCACGCGAAAACGAAGCATATTATTATCGTACTTAATATCTGCTCTTTCTAACTACTTAACGCTCTTAGGCTCGGCCATATGGCGTATTATACCCTACTCCAAATCTCCATGATAAGTTGTACCATATATAGATAGAGCTTTACCAGGTATATATCATAGGGCCATCGTAGGCTCTTGATTCGGAGGCCGATCAGTGGTTTGACTGATCAATTGGTATTACTGACATTCCTATGTACGTAAGAGTGATGAACACTCCGCCTTAGTGAGCGGGCATTGTGTCGTGTCGTGTCGCGCATGCTATTACTAATATTAAAAGTATACGTGTCAAGGCATGGGCGGCGGCGAGGGGCTGGGCGTTCGGTTGGAAGTTTTTTTAGCCATACTGGCATAATAGGTCGCAGTGTAAACTAAAAGGTACCTGGCACGTACTTTATTTCAGCATGCACCAGGGGGCCCTTTCATTTTGTTTTGTGCTGTTTTTAGCAGTGGAAGCGTCGGCAGTGGGCCGTTATGCTCGTCCCGGTCCTCGCCCTGCTGCTACGTAACAACAGAAGCAGCACCACCGGCAGGACCTAGAGCCTTACCCAGGTGTTCGGTCTCGTGAACTAGACTAGAGTCTTACCAGGATGTTGCGACCGAGACCAGCGTCTTACCAAGGTGATGATAACTAGACTAGAGCCTTGTATACCAAGGTGTCGTGACCTACCGGAGACTAGAGTCTTACCAAGGTGTTGCGACGTACCTGGTAGACTATTACGGAGGACCATACATAGTAAATAGGACCACATATTATCAGTAAAAATAGCTAAATATATACTGGTAGGTTTTTGTGTGTACCGTAGGTTCTATTGAATATTAGCCCCCCCTAATAGAGTCTTACCAAGGTGTTGCGACCTGTTAAAACAAAGCCTTACCAAGGTGTTGCGACCTATTAAAATAAAGGGCAGCGGCCATAAAAAGGTATACCTGGTCCGTTTGCGGCCAAAAACAGGTACATACTTAAAATCAAGTAAAAAACGCACTCCACGTGCCCTGCCATTGGTCCAAACCTCGTTGTACCTGTTTTTGCCACTTTAAATACCAGGTATACCTGATTTTGTCTACTCTGCTTGACTTTCACCTTTTGTTTGTCGTTTTTAAGCCAATCAGAGGCCCTTCATAGTTCCACCCTATGCCCCCGATACAAATGCCGACGTACGCGGAGACCCCCTTCTCCCTTCGCACCTCGCACTACACGCCACTCGAGCGACACACACACATATCTGCCTGCACACCTCCGCCGAAATAATACGAGATAGAAGGCTCCCCTTCGGGATTGTGGTTGACTTGGAATACCAGGGGTGTCACAAAAGTTGAGAAGGGGGAATACAGCAGCAGGCATTCGTTCCTCGTACTATTAATAGCAGCTACTCGTATACGTAGCCACCGGGCGAGCACGAAGAGCATGAAAAAACTCTACTTTGCATTGCAAGGAACGGCAGGTTCGTGGGGTGCGTTTTAAACTTGACTTTAGTATGTACCTGTTTTTGGCCCCGAACGGACCAGGTGTACCTGTTTTTGGCCGCTGCCCAAAAATATATATCGTAACCAATCCAAAGGAAAAAGAAAACACAAAACGACACCACACACGTAGGAAGGTCAGAATGAAAAACAAACCGGATCGCTGTGATCACAGGACGAAATGAGCAAAAACCATTTTTTTTTCGTTTTTTGTTCCCTTTTTTTAACTTGGTTTTAGAGACCCCCCCTATTTTTTTTTCGCTGGTGGGGGGGGTGGGGGGGGGCGGGTAATTAAAAAAAAACTTGACTTATTGTTTTCTGGGATCACAACGGTCCGGTTTCTTCCCTCCAATATAGGGGGGGGGGGGTGTGTGGTGTCGATAACTTTTTTTTTTGTGCGCCCTTGGACATACCAACGACTATAGCCAATAAGGAGCTATGAACTCCCCGCCATACTAAGCCCACGACAGCCCGGCATGGCTAGGTACGACATTATTTCCTTCTAACCCAGACTTCAACGAATAAATCGTAGAAATAAGAAGTGAACACGACCTAGAAATCCGCCGCTTTACACGAACACGCAGTTAAGTAGTGTAATTTAGAGCGCACTGTTGAACGGGCTAAGGGGGTTGCTATCGGACCACGGATAAATATTGGCCGACGCACATGTACACCGTCACCGACCATCTGCCCCGGTCTGTACCTGCTGTACCGCGCTGCGTACTCCAACGTACCAGGCAATTGACAAGACCGCGCCTGGCCTATTTTGGGTCGCTACACCTGGGCGCCCCAAAAGGCCTAAGGGTTCATCTTAACGAGAAAAGTATTTTTCTGTTTTTTTTCGGAAATTTCGGTATTTTCTAAAATGGGTCCTTAACGAGTACGAGCTTCAGTTGCCTCGCTAATAGTCGTCCACCATGCACAAAACAGTCATTACAGCAGCAGCGCTCTCGGTAACCATCCGTGTGGTGGTCCTACTGCAGTCGACCTGGCTCGTAGGCAGGTGTCGGTGCCTCGGAGAGTGGAATCCATCACCAACTCGTCGCGCTACGACGCCCAACGCTACAAACGCTTGAGCTACAGCCCTCAGAAAGCTCGGTCGGTCGGGCACCTCGGTGCGGTCACCGTGTCAACTCGATTGTGAGAGCTCAGAGATATTCCGCGCTTCCTACGCTCGGCCATGGCCTGTGGAGGACCTCGGGGACAACCCTGGCCAGTCTTGTGTGTTCGTGAGGGGTGGCACGGCTAGCACGGTGGGGCTGCCCGATCGTACTCACCCGTGCACAAAAAAAAACAGAAATTTACGGGATTACCTGAAACACTTCGAGGCCAGTTTTTTCGGGGATGAAGTTTTTCTGGTAAAACCAGAAAAAAACAGAAAAAACCCCAGAAATTTCTGGAAAAGCCCGAAATTCACTCCTCGTTAAGATCGACCCTAAGGTCCGCTTAGGGTTATGGTTACGGTTTCGGATTGAGGTATTGGTCTGTATGTTGGTCTGTCCTGAGCTTACACTACGACGTACCTTACGTGTGTGTATACGGAGTACGAAGTATGCGTGTTGGTGCACAAACAACACGGGAAACGATGTTGTTGGTGTCCCGAATTACTCGAGTCTTGACTCGCGGGTATTTGGATTGCTAAAACGATCGCGAGAGAGTGTGTGCCGCCAGACACGAGACACAAACGAAGCCTATCCACATGCACAAAAACAAACAAAAGCTCAACCGGCCCGAATTTTGAAATCCTAATCCGTCTGGTTCGTAGACTTTCATACTTTCGGTGCGGTGCAACGAGCAACGAGGCACTACTGCTGAAATACGAAGTGTCGTTCGAAGGGAGTCACCAGGCCCAGAAAGGCACTTGCTTCGCGCCGTATTTCAAATTTCAAAGCCATACACACATCAAGCACACGTTTGGTACAGAACACACAGAGGTATTATACCTCCCCATCGGCGTCTTCATCCTCCTCCTCCTCCTCCTCTTCCTCCTCCTCCGACTCCTCCTCGCTGCTGCTGTCTCCTAGGTCCGGCCCGATGTAGTTACCAAACTCATCGTACAAGTTCTCGTCCATACTGCTCGCCCGCCCGCTCCGCTCAGCCGCCCACTCAGCCGCCCCGAACAAGCGTCTGACCCGAGCGCTGCCGTCTCCTCCCTTTCTCCGTTCCCTGGGCAAGGCACCCTACTGCTGCTGCTGCTGCGACTGCCGTCGGCTTTTGCCTGTGGATCCTCCGTTCAGAAATCAAAACGAAAAGAGTCCTTTTCCTAATCGACTTGAGAGCCTCGCGGAGCTATCCGTGCGTTTTCTCCCGCCCACCGCGCGCTGTCGGCGTCCGTTCTCGATGGCAACAGCAACACCAACGGCACCGCACCACGCTGTTGCTGTGTGCGGTCTGTACTGGCGTGTTGCCTCGCGTTTCTGCTTGTGTTGGGGGATGCGGCGTTGTGTCAAAACGTGGAAAATGGGGTGGTGGTGAGGGGAGGGGAAAGGGCGTTAAGTAAGGTCAGAGGGGCGAGGTCTGCAGCACAATAGGCTGTGGTTCATTCGTTGCTGCCATGAGCTGCTGTGCATGCAGCGTCTGGAGTGGGCTCGTCAGAAGCGCGCTCGGCGAGGTGTGACGGCGACGGCTCAAGTGCTGATTGATTCCCCAGCTCGGCGGTCTCTGTGAAGCCTTCGATATCATGACAGACCAGAGCAGTGATCGCGCCGCGCTGCACACAGCAGCAGCAGCCTCGAAACCTAACCACAGGGACAGGCTTGCACAACACAAAACACCACAACCACAATTGTGTCATCGATGGGCTCACAAAGACATGCAGCAGCTGCCCAATTACTGGATCCTCGACCTACTGGGCTGAAGCCGACGACAGCCAGGTAACGAAACCAGAGGGGGGGGTCTTCGCAAGTAGCGGCAGCCATGAGCCGCACCACTAGAGACAAAGGATCCCGGGGCTTGCCAAGCACAGAAAATATTGTAGCATCCCAAAACTGGCCTCTGCTTAATACTCCCAAGATAGCACTCGTGGTGTTGTTACTCACATCGATGTGCCGAGGGTGCAACGGCGGGCCTGTGCAGGGGGAGAGCTTTGGGTGCGAGATTTGCGAGATCGGAAAATCCGAGGAGTTCCACAAATACTTGGTGGCGTGTTCGTAATGTTTTGCATCCCCTGCCCAAGTCTGGCACGTTTCTCGAGTTGGTTTGCCTCACTCCTCGAGTGGACGAACTCTGGTGCGGTCTGGGAAGGGTGGTGCTCACAAAAACCTGATCGGAGGGTACTTGTATTTGGAGTCAGAAGTGCTATCTAGTGGGCATATTGAGGGAAGAAGAACCTGCGTACGCAACAGGGTAAGCGGCTGCAGTTGTTTTAGTTTTGCTGTCAGCGGCGGTCCTTCCTTCTCTCCGACACAGCAGAGAGGTTTCCAGAACAACGGAACACTGAGGCAAGCAAGCAAGGACGCGATCGCAACTCGACGGCTGGCGGCGAGATCAAGAGGGGGAAGGCATCCGCTGTGTGCTCTACAGTAGATTGAACCGCTCAGTAAGCAAGGCAAGTGGCGAAACACCAAGCAGATGCCTATGTTAGTAGTGGCAGTTGTCTGGAGACGGGAGCGAATTGCACCCGTCGATTCGAAGAACAGCACACCAAGTCGACACGCCGCACGACAGCCGCTGCTGCTGCTACGCTGCTGCTGCTGCTGCTCACTGCAGGTGCTGCTCCTTGCCACAGCATTGGTGTCGAGCGCATTTTATCTATCCCTTGAAACGCACGAACTCTTTGCCCGAAAACCTCGCAATAAGTCGGCCGATGGTGCTTGTTATGGTTTTCGCCTACGTACAGCAGTATATTCCCCACAGCAGGTAGTAGGTTGCATCGCGCCCAGGAGGGAACCAACGTGTACGTCAAGTGGTCGGACAGCAGCGGTTTACAAGCTTCCATACGTAGCTTGTCACTACTCCCCACCCCCTGCACGGCAAGGTCGAGAAAGCAAAACAACCTGAAGTGCAGCTGTAGCAACCAGGCACCAGTACGTACACAAACTTCAGCAATTTCTGGCACATGCCAGGCATATACGTACGAGGTGCAAGCCTCTGCCTGCCGGGATCATCGGAACAAATACATGGCCGAGTGAGTGCATGACGAACACAGCGCGAAATAGCATCCCATAGCCGACGATCTCTCTTATCCCATACCAGATACCTGTATATATGTATACATACCAGGCACCGTGCGGTACCACAGGTAAGATCCAGGAAATGGTATATATGTGCCACACACTGCTGCTCCAATCCATCTTCACATCATACCTGCGGTCTGGGTATTATACCTGTCACCCAAACAGACAAGAAGAGGGGGGAAATGAAGGGAGGGGAAAGGGGAAGCTGATACATATAACCACGATTGAGTACATACATAGGCGCGGCTTAAATCACGATTACGGGGACATTATGAAGCCATCCCCGGATTTCACGCCTTGCGTCTCGGGTTGGAGTTAGGTCTAGGCTTAGGGCCATGGTTGGTTGCTGGGCTTTAGGGCTGTGAGAGCTGCAGTCACGGGGTTTGACGTGATACGAAGCATACACCTTACGAGGGTCACATAGGGCTACGTATGGTTTCTTCAGAACGAAAGGCGCTGCTGCAGGGCTCCGCTGCTAGTGTCGTTGCACGCTGGTCTGTGTGAGAGTTGGCTGGTGTGCTGGAGAGGACGGATGCGGCGGGAAAATGGTGAAACGCAAGGCCTGAAACCCGGGGATGGTTCTTGAATTAACCCGTATATAGTCGTGATTTGAATATCGCCTACGTAGTCGTGATTATCGGGGAAAGGAGGGGAAGTGAGGGGAGGGGAGAGGAGGGGAGGGGAGGGGAGGGAAGGGAAGGGTGGCAGAGAAGGAGAGAGCTGTAGGACAAGTGCTGCAGCGCTAGCCTGTTGGTGCTGCTGGTGCCACGGCCGATCGTCCTGTCTCTCTTTCCAGCAGGGTCTCTCTGACCGGGCTTTGCCCGGAGCCTCTTATCTCTTACTGGGCTCTGCCCAGATTCGGTGTGTTCTTTCTTCAGGGTAATACAACTCACGTCTTTTAACTCGTGTCAAAGAGGGTGGTCATATCATTCAGGTGGTACAGCAGTGCTGGCCCTGAGTTGAACAGTGATCCACCCGGTGATTCGTAATAGTCTCCAACTCTAGGGACATCCCTTGCAGTGTTCAGCAACCGCTTGCAATGCGATGTAATCGAGTGCATTGGGGTGCGGTGAGGTGCCATGTAACAGTGAGGGATTATGAGTCTTTGTTCCCCGACCTTCGTGCCCGTGGCTAACGTTACATCAGTCAGTACGTACGTATGCATATACACGTGGCAACCGACATGTTAGAAAACTTTGCACTGCTGTTGTATAGCTCCTGCTGTTCACGGTTTTAACGTTTTAACGTATTCTGGGACTCGAGCAAAACGCTTAAAAAACGACAAGTGCGTTCTTATCAACATTCTATATATATAATACGACGGGGGGTCATAATAATCATTACCCACGTCCAATCGGACCCCATGTTTTACACGTCACATTGGTTGTGATTATTACAGTATGTTCCCTCGTAATAGGAAGAGACTGCAACACTAAAAACTATCGTCGTGTAGCGCGCGTGTCCTACGTCTCCCTGTGTTCACCATGTTGCATTTCGGGCACACCCCCCTCTACCCCAGCAACCAAGCCGGGCTGCTTTCTTGGTGTGCCTGATGCTGCATTCGTCACGATTGGTTTGTTCACACCCTCGGACAGATGATCGATTCCCACAGTTCATGATCTAGATATTTCAGGGCGGATACGTTCCTGATCTGTATGATCTGTATGATCCAGCTCATCATGTTGCGGGGCGGGAGCCGTGTGGTCTTCACGACCTAGCACAGGTTTCGTGTGTTCGATTCTGTAATATACAGATCCTGCACAACATCCCATAACCCAAAATCTGTAATATACAGATCCTGCACAACATCCCATAACCCAAAATCTGTAATATACAGATCCTGCACAACATCCCATAACTGCAGATTAGGATGTAGATGATCTAGATGATCTATCTGTAGATGATGTATCCGAGGTGTGGACACTTTTATTCCTCTGAAGTCCCAAGGGAGTCAACGGTTAAAGGATAACACTATTATTGCCGTTGGGTCCGAAGGGAGGCAGGGAACACTATTGCGCCTTTCCGCCGTTATACAGCATGTTTACCCTCCCCCAACCCCCCCCCCCGCCCCCCGGCTCCCTGTGCGCGTGTGGAAACCCCCTCCGGCTTTTGGTGCTTCGTTTTTATTGCAAGCAGGAGCTGATACCCTGTTTAGGTCTGGTCTGCGGCGGGACTCGCTTCTCGGGCGACAGGTGGCAGGGGATAAAAAGGACAGGGGATAGGGGACGGATTGAACCATGCCCGTCCTTACGTTCGTTGCCCGAGTGATGGATGGCCTCCTTCTGGTGAGTGTGGTGTGTGGCACGCCGATGCCAATCATGAGAGTTTTGGGCAACACATACGCACCTCAATTGTTTAAAATACGTTTTGGGTGATTAGGACGATGGGTTGGACGGTGAGGCGGTGGGACTAGTTACTGGTTTCGTTGTTTCGTTAGTTTCGGGACGGTCGACGATTTCGCGATACGCTGATTGGTCCATCGATTTGTCTGCTCCTCATGGAACGGCGGGAATTAGTCGATTTTGAGCTGCGTGCTGCTCTCCGGGTTGCGTGCTGTGCTCGTTTGGTTGTTGGATGTTCGGGTGCCTTCAGTTCGATTGTATTGTGTAGTATAGCTCGTACACTAACGTGTACGCTATACCTGCTTCGACTACTATTAATAGAGTGATATATAGCACAGAGCACAACCAACGAATTGAACTGTTATATAGTAGTCACTGTTGTGCAGTACTATACTGGCATACAGTAGGTAGAAGCGTGTGCTGGGTGTTGTACTACTGTTCCTCCCCACCCTTCTCCCAAATTTACGGATGGTTTTGAAGAAACGTGCCGTCGCTGTCTTGACTCTTTATTTTATACCCATGACGGAATTGACACACAGAGGCCTCTTCTTTTTTTCCCTGCTGGTGTTGATGGTGATGATGATGTTGATAACGATGACGATGATGGTGATACTGATGACGACGACGATGATGGTGACGATGATGATGACGATGATGATGGGATGGTGATGCCGATAATGATGATGATATTGATAATGATGATGATGACGATGTTCTCACATTATTAAAATTATTAGCTCATTTCCCTGAAATCGAGCCCGTGGTCACAAAACAGACTTGAGCAAAAAAAGCGTCACGATGGAAGAAAACAAAACAGGCTACCCTGGTACAAAGTAGTAGTAGGTGCGTCGCAATACTACGTACCAGGTGGTATGCAAAGGAACGGGGTGTTACTGCTATTAATAAATCAAACCAATGCTCTATCAAGGAAACAGGTGGCCTCCATGGATTCTGGGTCGGACAGCGCGGCTACGGTGGACGTGTGCCGGAGTCAAGCGAAACAGATTCTGAAGCGGCTCAACTCCCGATCGGCGGCGAAGTGCAGCATCGAGTCGCGCCCCTACGTTTTCCAGTGAGTGTCCCATCCGTTTGCCCGTTTGTTCTTGTTTTCCAGTAAGAAAAACTACAGTGAAGTCTGTACAGCAGTAGTGTATTATAGCAGTTGCAGAGGAGATATACAATATGCCGCTCTCCCTGGGTGTCAGGGGGCTTGCAATTAGGTGTGCTGCGGCAGTCTCGTACGCCGCTTTGGCGAGCGCCTACAGCAAGCGTACAGCGGTATCACATGGTAGACTGCCTAGCTCTTACACCTGCAGTAGTGCTTGTAGTACAGTACAGTACAGGCACATAAAGTGCTGTATACGTACGTGTATGTAGTGCAGCAAAGTGCAGTGAGATAGAACAGTGCAGTATATAGATAGCATCATCATACGCATGCACATGCATGTCATGCTGTGTTATATTAGGTGTGCTTCAAAAGCCGAGCTATTGTTTGGTATATGCAAAAAAATGGCTCGCAGGTTCCTTTTATTCATAGCACGTTGGAAGTGGAGGAGCGTACTACGAACTTGTAGACACTGTAATAACCTTCGTAGACAAAAATTCTATCAAATGTGTGAATGCGTTCAAAGGCTAGCTTGAAAAAAATACAGTAATTGTAACTCCTCGAGTGTTAACGCGGGCAAGGTGGAGGAACTCCCTCCCGAACTTAACCCCACACAAGGGGAATGGCTGTATCACGTATTGTGTACCGTATATGGTAAGGCACCCACGGGGCAGTTACGCAGTATACCCATTGCTGTCTCTGGAAGTGGCTACCCCGGAAAAAAAAATGTATTAACCCGATGCTGCCATCCATGTGCAAGAAAGTCCGTATCACAAGCGGTCCTCAGTAGGATGCAGCTCACCCTTCATGCGTCTCGCTGAACAAACACCTCCCGGCGCTTTCACGCTTCGTGCAAGCAGCGTCTGCCTGCCTGGTCGGCAGAACTCCCGACGTGCTCCGTCCCGGCATTGTGTAGGGATGCGAGGGCCTATGGTCATACGACTACAGCCATGCTTGACATCACTACACCCCCCCCCCTCCCCTTTCTATTATTCCCCATCCACTCCGCCATCACTTGTTGGCATTGCGGTGTCTGTTGACTCCCTTTACCTCGGTTTTGTGGTTGGTTCTGTCCATAATTTCACAGCTACATGATCGAGAACGGTATATGCTACCTTACCCTGGCGGACAAGGGGTACCCGAAGCGATTGGCCTTCCTCTACCTGGAGGAGGTCCACCAGGAGTTCGTGGATGATCTGAGGCGTGATTACGGGGAGGGGTGGCGCAACAAGGCGAGCGTTGGATTTGTTGTTGTTGTTGTTGTTGTTGCTTTTTGTTTTTTCTACCCTTTTCTCCGGCTAGCTTTGCGAGCGTCTTCGTTTTTTTTTCCTCGTTTTTTTTGTATTTCCACCTCTGCTACATCTTCTGTGTTCTCTCTCTTTCTCTCTTCTTCCGCGCTCCCTGCCCGTACGTAGTGGCGCTGGTGTTCCGGTGCGTAAAATGATCTCCTTGGTCGCCGCCGACTATGTTTTGCTGGGTTTGCTGTTGCTCGTCTTCTCGGAAACAAGCGTGCGGCGTTCGTTCGGTGTGTGCGCGCGCGGCTGGCGCCTCTTTATTCCCTCTCTGTCCCCTGTGTACCTTGCCGCACCACCAGCTGTTGCAGAGATTTCAAGGGTTGTGTTGTAATGCCCTATTAATAGTAGGGTCAATGCTCTGGGGGTACCCGGGTACATACCCGAGTATATGATTAAAAAAAAACACGGCTCTTCACGGGTCATGACCCGACCCGGAGTTTTTGAAATCGCACGGGTCGGGTCGGGTCGGGTCGGGTCGGGTCAGGAGTTTTTTCAAACTCTCACGGGTCGTGCCGGGTCACCCTTGACCGATCCGGCCCGACCCGCCCCGACCCGCCCCAACCCGCGAGGTTTGACCCGACCTGCGAACAGCCCTGATTTTCAAGCAACCAGCGTTTTTGGTGCTCGGGTATCCCCCGTACAATAAGTACCCTACTATTAATAAACACACCAGGAACATTTACCATTTCAATCGGGGGTTTTTCATCGGGGCGTGTGTTCTCCGTCTACTGACTGCATTGTACTGTCTAGATTGGTAGACACGGCTGTGGCGGGTGGGGTGGGTCCCTCTAGACCTTCATGCCACTGTTGTACATACAGTACAGTCGTGGTCCCGGTACATCATAGCGGTGCCGTGAATAGCGAAACTCCCTATATATAGAGCGTGGGTAAAGCAAGCACAATTCGACGAGAGTTGACGAGGAAAGAAAGTGCTGACATATTCTCGCGATAAAAATGCAAGGCAAGAACCGTAGTGGGGGAGGAGGGAGAAGAGCCCGCTTTGTGACCCCGGATCTAAGTTACGACTATTCATAGGAAGGAGAGAGAAGAGAAGGGCGAAGATCATAAATGGGATGGAAAGATAAATAAATATATTTATATAGCGGTTCCAAACCCGCTTTGTCGCCACTTCGATCCGATAGTAGCGAGATCACCCCGCTTTATCGGAACTTTCCCAGAATATACCGCCTGCCACGACTTCGACCCCGATACAGCGGAATCACCACGCCATATGGAATCCTTCCCAGAAAAACGAGGTCCTCGCGGACCGGAATAGCGGCGGATTGATAGACCTTCGCGGGGCGATAACAGCCAATCAAAACACAGCACCGTGGTACGCCTTGCGATACGCTCCGTTACGGTGTATTTTTTTTCGGTGTTCTCCCGACCCCCGCTCCCCGGCGACAGCGTGGCGTGATTGTACCGTTGAGTTAGTGCACGGTGTGATGCAAGTATTGCAGTCGTTGGTATTCATAGTACCGTTGCAGTAGTACGGGGGTCCGTAGTATATAGGGCCTATGGTACACACAAAAACCTACATAATTCCCTATTTTCACAAGCAATATTTGGTCCTGCTTACTATGGTCCCCCGTAGCAGTCAGTGCACGGTACGGTGTGAAAGTACGGTTCCAGCTACTCTAGCTGTGCATGGCTCGTCCGTACCGTATTTGTTTTTATGCCGCGACAGCAGCGACACGCGAGAAAACCCCCCTACCGAATATTTTTAGTTGTTTTTACCCTTTTACCGATTTGGAGTGCGTGTTTTTTGTTGTCGTTGTTGCTGTATGCATGTATTCTCACTTGCTCCGTCATCTCCCCTTTTTTTTTTCTTGTGTGTGTGTTTTTTTTTTTGTGTTTTTGCGGCCCTGCATCCGTCGCCCGTCGATCGTGGCTGTGGTGGATTCGGCGATGGAATGACGGAAACGGACACAGGTGGACACGGCCGCCCGACCATACGCGTTCATTAAGTTCGACAAGGTGAAGCGATAGTTTTTTTTATTGATCTGGTTCGGTTTGGTTTTAGTGTGGTTCGCAGTTTTTTTTTCTTTTTTTTCCTTCTCTTTATTGTTTGATTTCGTTTTGATTTGGCTGGCTTCGCTTGGTTTTTGCTTCCGCTTTGGTTTCTTTAGCTTTGCTCCGCTTTGCTTGGACTTCAGTTGTTTGGGTTGTTGTTGGTTCGTTTCTTGATTCGGTTCGGTTCGGTTCCGCTCCGTTTGGGTTGGTTCGGTCTTGATTTCTGTGATATCATCACGTACCAAAGTCGGCTGTGCCATGGCGCTCGTAGTTTTTGAGTGGTGGTGTGTGCGTGCAACGCTCTTGAGTTTCGTGCCGCCCGTTAGAAATCCGGCCGCCAAGATAGACAAGTGCCGGGCGGTGAGGATCCGGGCGCGACACGCGGGCGGTCCCTTCTCGACACTGCGTGCCGTAATCAGTTCGGTCATCCGATCGGCGGAATTGATACTGACTAAACGCCCTCTCTCGAACGTTCCGAACACATTTTATTTCTTGTGGAAGCTTTCCTCACCCCCCCCCCCCCCTCCCTCCCTCCCTCCCTCCCTCCCTCCCCTTCCCCCCTCCAACCCGTTTTGTCAACGACCACTACGTACCGCAGGTTATCCAGCGAAAGCGAAAGGAGTTCCTGGACCCGCAGAGCCGGAACAACATGGCGCGGCTGAACGACGACCTCGCGGACATCCACAGCATCATGAAGCAGAACATAGAGGAGGTTCTCAACCGAGGGGAGAGGCTAGACCGTGAGTGCAAAAGGCCGGTGGCAGGATAAGGTTTCCAACCCGTTCGTAGGCGTTTTTCTTGTTTCGTTCGTGGGAGGAGGGCGGGGGGAGGGGGTACCGCACGTATATTACGGGCAGGAGCACGCGAGTTATAGCCGCAAACTGAGACTTCGTTACGTACATTTTGTCTTTTTTTCGAGTACACTTGGTTTTAAGGGCTTGCTGGCGTCGCGGCACAGGTGAGGTGGTGGAAGTGTGGTAAAAGCTTACTGGTAAGCGTTTTACTGCTGCACAGTAAAAATGCAAGGCACGTACCGTGGTGAGGATGGGGGCAGAAGAGCCTACTTAGTGACCCCGGATCTGAGTTACGACTAAAGAGGAAGAGCGAAAAGAAGGGCGAAAATAATGAATGGGATGGACAAAAACAAAAACAAAAAAAAGTGCAGAAACCAAAATATGACTCTTTTTCCAAGTGCTTGGTCTCCACGGCAGGAGTACAGTCCTTAAAGCCTGAAGGGGGGTTACGCCTTTTTTTTCTTTTTGGCCCGTCCCGCCAGAGAACAAAAAAACATCAAAATGCTATAAAACAAAACAAAATGTACCGGTATCCTGTAATTTTGTTTTTGCGGATTCGCCCGACGTACGTGTTTATATATATATATATATATGTGTATTTATCTACGGCTGTAAATGCTTGTGCGGGGACGTCATCGCTCTACCCTGGTGTGCTGTTGTCCAAGGTTATATCGCGTACCGGTGTGTTGCTCTACGGTATCTCGCCCCCGCCGCTCCCTGGCCGACGATCCCGCATCTCTTCTCGTTGTTCGCAGCATATTTACGCCTCCCGCTTCCCGACCCGCTCTTGCTTCTGCTGTCCCTGGCCTTGGCTGTCCCTGGCCTCAGACGTGTCGGAGATTTCGAAGACGTTGTCGACGCAGGCGGAGCAGTTCAAGTGGAGCTCCAAGAAACTGTCGCTCATGGTGATTATTTTTAGCCGCGCCAAACATTTTGCTTTTTGTGTCTTCCTTGTTTTGGTTTTCCGGTCAATTCCGTACACTATTATAATTGTGATAGTATCGCAATCGAATGAGTAACATTCGCGTTGCTAGTCTCCGGTCTTCCCCTTAACTTAAAAAAAAGGTGTTGAGAAAGGGCCGCATTATGATCGACCAAGTAGTAAGTGTTGTCCAATGTGTTACCAGTAGTATCGCAATCGATTGAGTATCATCCGCGTTGCTTGTCTCCAGTCTCAATCTATCGTAAGAGAAGATTGTTGTTAATCAGAGTGTTGGAGGTGCTGATCGCGGTTCAAGCGGGAGCTGTATGATATGGAGGATGTCCCGTTTACTCTAAATGTGCGCATGCTAAAGGCCGCGAGGTGATGGAGACACTGCTGTACAGGTGTGTGACGTGGACCCTTGTCCAGGAGCACTTTGCTGAGCTCCGAACGGCACACCACAACTTCCTCATACGTACGGACCATTAGTTTCCATCGCCGACAACGCATCGACCATCTTATCATGTCGTCCGCCAAGGCTCTCAAGAAGGCACAATGCGTGAGCGTTGAGATGACCATCCGCAAACGACGCCTCCTCTTTGCGGTGTTCGTCAGCTCCAAGCAAGATAGTCAAAACACACCCAGAGACAAGCGATGGTTTGATGATTCAAGTCGTTTATTAGGGGTACGAATAGCAGGAAGTGACAGTGTGCGTCGTCACATATATATGCACCCAGTCGTCAAGATCCACATAATCCTCAACACATAAAATCCTGAATCGTCATGTAACTGTTAAACTGAAGAGGCATCACGAACATGAGAAGGCCGTACAGCGCACGACCAATGAGCGGCTGGGGAGGGTGTGAAAATGATAGTTGGGAAATGAAATCACTTGCATTTTGGGTGGGCGGTCCGGACCGTATGATCCGAAAAAAATAATACGTGCAATCAAAGTGATCCGCACGCACAATGAACAAACATACGTACGCACCTGGAAAATCTGCCAAANGGGGGGAGGGGGTACCGCACGTATATTACGGGCAGGAGCACGCGAGTTATAGCCGCAAACTGAGACTTCGTTACGTACATTTTGTCTTTTTTTCGAGTACACTTGGTTTTAAGGGCTTGCTGGCGTCGCGGCACAGGTGAGGTGGTGGAAGTGTGGTAAAAGCTTACTGGTAAGCGTTTTACTGCTGCACAGTAAAAATGCAAGGCACGTACCGTGGTGAGGATGGGGGCAGAAGAGCCTACTTAGTGACCCCGGATCTGAGTTACGACTAAAGAGGAAGAGCGAAAAGAAGGGCGAAAATAATGAATGGGATGGACAAAAACAAAAACAAAAAAAAGTGCAGAAACCAAAATATGACTCTTTTTCCAAGTGCTTGGTCTCCACGGCAGGAGTACAGTCCTTAAAGCCTGAAGGGGGGTTACGCCTTTTTTTTCTTTTTGGCCCGTCCCGCCAGAGAACAAAAAAACATCAAAATGCTATAAAACAAAACAAAATGTACCGGTATCCTGTAATTTTGTTTTTGCGGATTCGCCCGACGTACGTGTTCATATATATATATATATATATGTGTATTTATCTACGGCTGTAAATGCTTGTGCGGGGACGTCATCGCTCTACCCTGGTGTGCTGTTGTCCAAGGTTATATCGCGTACCGGTGTGTTGCTCTACGGTATCTCGCCCCCGCCGCTCCCTGGCCGACGATCCCGCATCTCTTCTCGTTGTTCGCAGCATATTTACGCCTCCCACTTCCCGACCCGCTCTTGCTTCTGCTGTCCCTGGCCTTGGCTGTCCCTGGCCTCAGACGTGTCGGAGATTTCGAAGACGTTGTCGACGCAGGCGGAGCAGTTCAAGTGGAGCTCCAAGAAACTGTCGCTCATGGTGATTATTTTTAGCCGCGCCAAACATTTTGCTTTTTGTGTCTTCCTTGTTTTGGTTTTCCGGTCAATTCCGTACACTATTATAATAGTAGCTTTCCGTCGGCTTGAGACTGATCATGTGCGGATTTGAGAGAAGCAAGGCTGCCCTGAGGCTGATCGCGTGCGGATTTGAGAGGAGCAAGGCTGCCGCTTCATTGTCTCGTCTGCCGTTTTTTTTTTTTTTTTACGTGTCGGGGCTTCATTGTCCTTCGTGTTGTTGTTGTTGTTGTTGTTGTTGTTGTTGTTGTTGTTGTCGTCGTCGTCGTCGTGCTTTGCTTGCGGCAATTTCTCGTTCACGCAGCGAAACCAAACGTGTTGTTTTTCCCCCTGACACTCGAGTCGTGTTGGGATTTGCTATTCATCTACTGTTCAAAGGTCAACACACGTTTCCCCCCCCCGATGGATTCAATGTTGTAAAACCACGGAAGCGCCTTGTAAAGGCCGCCGACAATGTTGCTTCCGCCTAGGGGGTGAAAACGCCTGTCATCCATATGCAAGTCCGCCTCACAAGCGGTTCTTAGCAGGATGGAGCTCACCCTCCATGCGACTCGCCCAATACCTCACGGCGCTTCGCGCTTGGTGCAAGCAATGTCTGCATGGTTGGTGAAAACCCAACGTGCTCCGTCCCGGCATTGTAAGGATGCGAAAGTCTGTGGTCATACGACTACGGCCGGGCACGACATGAGTACCCCCCCCCCCCCCTCTCTTGGAAGCTCAGATAAGCTCAGATGTTGCTCTTTTTGTCCGGCGCTTCGTTGGGTTGCACGTTCGCTCTGGTGCAAGAAGCTATATGGTTGTCCGTGGGCGCATACAGATAACGATGACGATGCACTAACGAACGCGCCCTTTTTTTTTTTACCCCCCAAAAACGTCCGGATACGTACGTATCAATCGTAGATTCGGTTTGGTTTGGGGGTTTCCGCTCTTTACGACTGACGTTGCTCTATAATAGAGGCGAGAGGAGGGCTGGGCAGTCTTGCGTCATTTTTTGCTTGGGAGTGTCCGAGTATTTTTGTGTCATACGCACTGTTATCTTGGTCTTCTGCCACATGCCCCCTCCCCCCCTTCCCCCTGTTTCTTATCCCTGCCCTGGCTTGCATCCCCTCCCGCCGATCGCCCACCCCCCCCCCCCTCGTCCCCCTGCTCTTGCTGCTTCCCTGCGCTCCAGGCTTTGTGGCAAAAATACGGACCAATCGGTGCGATGGCGCTAGCCGTAGTCTTCATCTTGTGGTGGAAGTTCTTTTGAAGAGAGGCGAGCAGGGGGTAGAGGGAGTGCTAGTCTATTTTTTCGGCGGCGGCGGCGGCGGCGGCGGCGGTGGCGGCTGGGGTTGTCTCCTGTCTTAGGGCTCCTTCGGGCCCGGGTGCAGACGTCGCTGATCTGCTGCAGTTCTTTCAGCAGCAACACTAATACCAGCAAAAGTTTTGCCATTTGTTTATTTGTTTATTTATTTATATATTTTTGTTTCGTTTTGTTTCGTTTTTTTTTTTTTTCTGTCTAACCTCAGGCGGATTTGTAACAGCACAGCTTAACCCCTTAAGAACTGGTCCCACGAGTTTGGGAACAAACTATTTGGAATTAGTGTGGGGATTTTTTTTCAGTTCTGAATGGGTTAATAAGCTCACTGAACCCGCTATTGACGCACGTTTATTTTTTGTCTTGTTTTTTTGTTTTGCACTTGACGGGACAACAGCACCCGCTTCTCACCCGCTTGTACCCCCGAAACATGTGGACACCACGTGCAACGTGCGGCACGTCCGGGACCCCCCCCCCCCCCCTTATTATGGGCTACATACGTACTCCAAGCGGTTTCGAAACGGTTGAAAACCACTAACGACGGTGATAACGATGTGTCGACACACGGTTGGTACCGCTACAACACAGCTGTTACCCTCACGGGAACTATATTCCGAGTCGCTACTCCTGTAGGTTAGAAGGGATACAGCCTACTAACTGTTACTACTATTATTAATAATAGTAGCCTACAAGTAACGGACACCTACTGCTGTTACGGGGGACCATACCAGGTATTAAATAGGACCGAATATGGCTGATAAAAATAGGTAAATATATAGGTTTTTGTGTGTACCGTAGGTCCTATTTACTACATTAGCCCACCCCGTAATAAGAAACAAGAAAGCTGGTCCCGCCTGGATTTTTTATTTTTGAGAATGGGTTGCATTCTACGCTAACTGAAGTGTCAAAAATGTTTCTTGTTTTTTTATAGAATGGGTGCATTCTACACTAACCTAAGTGTCAAAAATGACTTCCCGAATTCATTATTTTGTTGTAAAATCCCAGCCTGCCCTTCTTATTGGTCGTTTTCTTGGTGCTGTCTCATCCCACGGTATACCGTACACAGGAGTTGCAGTTAGTTTTGGCCATCTGAGGCGACATTTAAAAAAAAAAAAAATCTGAACGCTTGAGCTCCTCAAGTGAGCCAAGTGCCGGTTAGTATGATACTTTTACTATTATACGTACATAGTATTTTGGTTTTGGGGCTATTTCGCACATATACTCGTATATAGCAAGGTTGGTCGGGTCGCGCCGAAAAGCTTCTTCTTAACCCCTTAAGAACTGGTCCCACGAATTTGGGGGCAAACTACTTAGAATTAGTGTGGTCATTTTTTCCAGTTCTGAATTATTGGGTTAAGTCCATGTTTCCGCCGGTGAGATACTGAGCTCCGCATGTGAGGAGCTCAGAAAGTAAGCCGCCAGCCCTATAAGGTGGCATTTCTGTACTCTTTGTAGTGTGTCCTGTCCTGCACTTATCCAGCGGCTGACTTATTATTAACCTCTATGTAGTGGGTTATGTGTTCCTTGGAAAACAATATGTGAAGCTCCTTGTGAGTTCGACTCGGTCTCGGTCTCGGCGTTGATCGCCATCGGGAACCCCTCGCCTCGCGTTTTGCTGGCAAGAATATTACTGTAGAGGGTTCCACCTTTCTGCTGGCTGTGAAGGTGGCCGACTCTAGAGGATAGGCGAATTATGAGCGCTTGGATTGCTGAATTTGGCAAGTCCATCAGTTGCGACCTTCCTCAGAAGAAATATGTTGATATTGAAATGGCGCTCTCAGGTCGATCAAGAGAAGGAAGGAAAATGGTTCATGGGGGGAAGATCAGCAACGTAGACCTGTGCTAGCTCGCAACGTCAAGAACGTTACGAATCCACACGTTCCACGTACTACGTACTCGTACTGTCCTCAAGAACGGTACGATTCCAGACGTTCAGCGTACTACGTGCTGTTCTGTAGAAGTATACGCTCTACGCACTGTTATCCAGTAACATTATTGTAAATACGTCAACTGTGAGTCATCAAAAATAATATCTCGAACAAATTACAATTGACAACATGCCCCGCATATTTCCCGGAATATTCCTGATCGTATTTCGCCGCATTTCTGTACTACTTATTACGTATCTACGTGTGGAAATATTGCATAAATCTGTGTTCCATGTTCATGCTTCAGTAGCACTACATTCTACCATGCACTGGCTAAGGTGACAATGTTACCAACCAGCGATTCGGTAGGCTACTGGCTGCTGTAGCGAAGTACCTATCACCAACACGACCCCTCGGTAGAGGTGGCATTGTCAATGTTGCTATCCGGCACCGAACGGAATAATTTCTTAACGAACTTTCTTGCGTGAGCTCAAAACAAAAAAATATCTGCAAACTCGAACATCTGCTCAACAATGACGGATTTTTCCGCAGGGAAGATGTCGTCTAACGCACAGGCAACAGTTACACAGCATATTTAAGCCCGTGCATGAACGGCGGCAATGTCGATGTGGTGTTGACACGTACCCTGTTGGATGTGGTGTTGACACGCACCCTATTCGTGGCTTACGTGCGCTACCAAATGATACGCGATAACTGTCCCAGCGATCATCTAGTTGACCAAGAAATTGATAAACACACTACAGCAGTAGTATAGCAGCCTTGCTACTGTACGTCTCTGCCCGCCCCGTGCAATCTACAAGTTTCGTGCATGTTCTACTCTTTTATTTCTTTACTATTAGCCTGAAAAGATAGAACCGAACGCAAAAAAATATTTCAGTCAATTATCGACCAAATAATGAATGTGTTAGGATACGTATACAATAGTGACTCCGTTCATTCGACAACAAGCATTGAGCCGAACGGTCTCCCAATGTTCCTGCCGCCCACAAGCAAAGGAACAAAGGGACACTGCCAGTGCTTTTACAGCTGTTAAACTATGAATACTATTGTTGTAGAGAGACACCACCCCTCGTATACACGGATTTCCAGGTTATTCTCGCCCACATGGCTGGTCTTCCTGCCATGCATGTTCCAGTCCCTGAGCTTTGAAATATTCACGACATGGAGCTTGTTCGAAGCTCCGATGCGTGTTCTGGCCTGTACGCAGAACAGCAGCCCTACATCCGGGGCTGTTCAGGATACCGTCGACGTAGATCGTCAGTTTGACGGCCTCGTTCACTCCAAAGCTGATTGCTACCAAACACTCCTCCTTCACGCATCTTGGTCCCGATTCTGATGGACCCTCCGTTCAGAAAGAAGAGGAAGCCCGAGGTCGACTTGCGAGTGTACACGAAGGCCGTTGGTGTCAGTACTGGTTCTCCACCACCGTATGCGAAGTCCAGAGGTTCTGCCGTGAGGTTAGCCTACGGTTGCCCTTCCGCTAACGTGAGTGTGTGAATATCCTTCAGCTCACTGTCGGTCTCGGTGTTGAGCTTGGATCCAGGGCGTAGCTCGAGAGCAGCTGGTGCGACCCCGGGTGATGCGGACGTTGTCGATCAGTCGACCCCTGACGATGATGATGTAGCTGACGCTCCGGTGGTCCTAGATGGCGATGATCTAACGACCCCACATCACGCTGTTGCTCCAGCTGATACTCCGGTAATCCAAGATATTGTTGATCCAGCGATTCCAGATGCAGTTGCTCGGGCAAGTTCAGGCGATGACGATCCAGTGGTCTCAGGCGCTGATGCTCGGAAGTGCGTTGGCGATCCCATGATGCCCAGCGCTGATGCTCCGATGACGTCACGTGCTTGTGCTCCGAGGATCCCGGGCGATGTTGTTCCGCGAAGGGGGTTTTATTGTTTGATCACCATGTTTTCCTCCTCCGAGGGTCTCGATCGATGTCGGCGAACCTCCCGCGCTTATCCGGTGGCTTTTCCGGATCCGGGGGGTTCGCCCGCGGTGCGCTTTCCGTGAGATTGAGCAACGGGGGAGAAGCGAGTTTGTCGTACGCTACCTCGAAGGTGCCCTTAGTGAAGCTTCCCTCGGCGGTTGGGCCAGAGATCATACTGGCGGCCACGTGATGCTGTGCATCCGGTACGGCCCCTGTTCTGATGAGGATGCTCCAGCTCCCGGCAAAGACACCCTACAGTAGTTATTGTTGATACTCCAGCCCCTGGTGACGACGCTACTGCCCTTGTTGGTGACTCTCCAGCTGTTATTGATACTCCAGCTCCCGGTGATGACGCCCCTGGCTCCGGTGATGATGATCCAGTGGCCTCAAGCGGTGGAGCTCCAAAGACCTCAGAAGATGGCGATACTCCGCGATTCCCAGATGGTGATGATCCAGTGATCTCGAGCGATGATGCTACTGTACATCGATCCCAGGCGAAGCTGCCCCGGCGACCCCAGGCGAAGATGCTTCAGTGGCCCGTTAGCGCTTTGGCGATTCCAGACGATGAAGCTCCGCTGTCACCCATAATCTCCAACTCGGATGAAATCAGACCCCAAGCCCTTTTTGCGTTGCTGTAACGGCACCACGATTCCACCCTTCCGTAGGTGAGGGTTATCTCCCTCAAGGATGGTGGTGACCCCCCGTTTCATTGCTACTCCCTGGTCTTGCAGGCGAATCTCTGGGCGTGTCTCCCAGTGCCTGTAGAGTTACTCGTAGTGCGTAGCTCGAATTCGCGGCGCGTGCCGTCGTGTCCGCAGCTAGAGCCGCAGCGCTTACGCAAAAACGAGGCTCATAACCTGTTGACTGTGACGGTGACCGACTATGGTGATAGTCGAAAGACAAGCGCTCGGATCGTGTTTAGGCAAGTTAAGTTGCGAGTTTCCTCATAACAAATATGTTGATGTTGAAATGGCGCTCTCAGGCCGACTACGAGAAGGAAGAAAGGAGAGTGGCTCACGGGGGGGGGAATCAGCAACGCAGGCCTATCTATATTAGCTAGCAACGGCAAGAACTTTACGCTTCCAGACGTCCAACGTACTACGTACCGTTCTCTGGAAAGATGCGCTCTACGAGCGTATTTGCTGTTCTAAAAAATATCTTCTCGAACAGCTTACAAGATGCCCCGCATATTTCCCGCAACGTTCCTGTTCGTATTTCGCCGCATATGTACTACTTATCTATGTGTACATCACACGTATGTACGTATGGATAGACCATATAATTATGTATTCCATGGTCATGCTTCAGTAGCACTACATTCTGCTGAGCACTAACCAAGGCGACTATGTTATCAACCAACGACTGGGTAGGCTACTGGCTACTGTAGCAAAGTACCTACGTCAACACCTTCTTCTCTTTTTATTTTTGTTTTTTCCACCTTGGAACATAAGTGATGATGATCGCCAAGAATTGACATCATCACGTACCTCATTGCTGCTTCGAGCCTTGCTACTCGTACGGTAGAGGTTGCACTTTTGAGCCCGAATAGATAGCCTGGACAGGGGCTAGCCAACCATTAATACCACCGAGGAGTTACCCAATATATGTTTGGATTCGATGTATGTTCCTACGGAAGAGTATAATCTGCTCGATTCTCCGTCCGCGATTAAAACAAAACAACTCTATTATCGACAACAACAAAAAAGTCGAACCGAAATCCTGCTATAACGCAATGTATCGTTTGTTGCGCGTGACCGGCGCAGCCATCCATGGCGGCACCGCTGCCGCTGTCGCCCCCCTTTCGTAAGTTTAGTTTTCGCGACGGTAGAGTTAGGGGTATCACAGCAATGTGGTGTCGCGATTCAATCGTCGGAGGGGGCTCCATCTCCGGTGGTGTGTTCGATCGGGCGTTGCCCCTTCCCGCCGCCGGCTCCGCGGGTAACACTTGCCTCGTCTTCATTACCGCCTGCCCCGCCACCAAATTAAGGCCGACACGGCAAGCTTTCAGCTTCGCTTGCAGCGCCGCCGCTTCTCAGGGCTCTGCACCATTATTAGTAACATGTCACAAACTCATACAGCGGTGGGCTCGTACGATTTTAGAGAAAAATGCCGATTTAATAGAGTCCAGATGGCTTGGCGCGGGAAAACTAAAGGTCATTCATTGGTATACAAGAATACCTACCTGGTCCCCACTTCGGTTTAACCCCTTAAGAACTGGTCCAACATATTTGGGGACAAACTACTTGGAATTAGTGTCGGATTTTTTTTTCAGTTCTGAATGGGTTAGGAGAGGTCTAACCTCTCTTAAATCATAGCCCCCCCCCGTATGTACGATATTTTATTCTTTCCTTCGCAACCATTTTTTTTGTCGAGAACGGGCGTGATACTGTTCGTCAGAACGGGCGTGACATTGTTCGTCAAAACGGCCGTGGTGGCATTTACCTTTGCCCCCCCCCGATATTCCGTCCTTTCTATCTGATCGTTGAGAGCTTTCTTTCTCCACCCGGGGAGGGGAGGGTTATGTATTTATAATCTCAGACCCTTTGGGGCCGAAGTTATTTATTTCTGGTTCAGCCCAGAAAATATCGTACCGTTTTGTTTTTTTTATCGTAGACGACCCCCACAAACTCTGTTATATCATCGCCACCACAGCGATCAGTGGCGATCAGCACTCAGCATTGTTACCTGCCTGTAGATGGTTTCTTGCCAGCCTCTCGAACGAGCGTTTGGGACGATGTGATAATTTCTGCCTATACCGACAACGACCGCCGACCTCTCTTTTGTGGTGTGCAAGAAGACTGCAGGCAGCACTAACAGCGCTACGCTGGAATCAGCAGCGATCGGTCGTTGGCAAAATAGGCAGACATTTAACAGGCAGTAGTAACTTGCCTGCGTTATACCATCATAGATAGGAGCCCGATTTTGCGGCCTTTTTGGTTTTGCTGAGACTTGTAAATAAAATCGCAGCCTGTCTGTATCTATCCGTGACCTCAATATATTTTTTACACAACGACCCGACTTTTTAGCACTGCTCGTGCTACGAGTGTTTCGCTGTTTTTCCGTGCGTAGTTCCATATTTTTGCTAAAACCACTGGCCTCAAGTCTACTTAATGCAGCATATTATATAATATCATCATGGAGTATCTCCATCTCCTACTCAAATATCACATAGACTATTATTATTGTACTTAAATGCCGCATATAGTACGAAATTCCGCTCGCGCATTCCCGACCCTCGAAGCCTTTATTTGGCGTTCCTGTTGTAATCATGCATTATTCAAGGGGGGGGGGCGGTGCATGGGGGGGGGGGGCGCTTTTTTTTGGGAGTTTTGGCCGGGACAGCCAAATTGTTACTTATCATATTACTTCAAAGTGTTTGGGTTAAGGGCACCGTGGTAGTTTTTGAAACTCACCCCCACCCCCTCCCCCCTCTTCGCCGCCAAATTCCGAGTGGCCTACTCCAAAAACATCCTGAATCAGGGGGGAATGACCCCACTCTGAAACTTACACCGCTTTGTTCCAAAAAACATAACATCGTGCACGGCGGCGATGACGAACGAGGAAATATGGGGGAACAGTAGTGCATATAGGACAGTCCGACGATGCGTGTCACAGCGCGTAAGCCGCTCACACCTTGACAAGAAATACCAGGGTGCGGGTGTACCACATGGGCATAGGACTAAAGTACCACCAGTAATACTACCATAGGTCTAGGTGTGTACGTATATATGAATGTCCCAGCTAGCTGTCTTTGCCGACAACTACTACTACTGCAGTACGCTTGCGATTTGTTGTTCATATTTAATTACTGCATCCACCTACACTCCTCATCAAGCGTCGGCATCATTGTAGGCCAAGGCGCGGACATCACTCGCCGCTGTAGCAACAGGGTATTATTGAGGGTGCCCACCCATCCGCCCACCCACCCACCCACCTGCAACAATAAACACACAAGGTGCTGTGCTCCAAGCCAAGAGGAGGACATCTATTATCTACTTGGAGATAACAGCCCGTTTTCTTTACGCATGGAAGGAAGGGAGGGCTGTCACACCGTACCAACCAGCGTCTCCTCCTCCTCCTCCTCCTCCTCAAGCAACCCATCCGTCCATCCTCCGCTTTTCTCGACGAGGCCACTGACTGACAACCAGACAACGCTGTGAATCGCAAGCAACACGACGACCACCACCACCACGGATCACGGACCGCGCGCCGATAAGCAGACTCAACAGGTGGGTGGAGATGCGCTTTCGCGTAGTATACGCTGCGCTTTCTTTTCTCCGCAAAGACAAGCATGTGTATCTTGAACTCTGCAAAACATGAGCAGTACAGTATTAATAGTAGTAGTAGTAGTAACTCTTTGTAGTACCAGGTAAGCTTCATTGTCCTACTGTTTGTTGTGGTAGACTATTTTAATACCTACTATCTCGTACACAGTACACTGCTGTGCTGTTGTTGTGGGTCGTTGTGGTGGTTGTTGTTGTTGTTGTTGCTGTTGTTTTACAGAACCATTAATGGCTATGTATGTTTGGCATCTAACAATGCAATGGTGTGCAGTATTAGATAGATAGATAGGCTTCAGTGTCGACCGCTCATAATAATCCCTACTAGAGTGAGACGAGAGAGAAGAAAATAAAACAAAAGTAAGGGAAGGTTCTATAACAGCAATATTAATCCCTTCCTTGGTCTTCTTCTTCCTCCGGGTGGTAAACGTAGAAGCCCATGCTGCATATTGTCGGATGGCAAACACAATGACACTAATAATATATATATATTAGTATAAACCAGTCATCGGTTAGGAGTAGGGAAAGGCACTCATAAGGGGGACGGCATTTATTATTTTGGTATACGTTTGTCAAGTATTCAGGTATTATTGATAGGTGTATGTGAATGGTATGCTTGAAATAAGAGCTGCGCATTGTCAGATGGCAAATGGAATAATAAATAATAATAATGGCGCATGCAACAGAATCTCAAATGTCACATATTTGGTATCATACTGACCGCCGTGAACAGTGGAAGAGGGTAACATCGCAAGTTTTGTTTTTAAAGAGCCTAGAACGTATGCTACCGCCGAGCATGTGGCCCGACCAATCACAGGCCTTCAAAGAGGCCAATACTAGTTAGGCGTTTCGGTAGGAATATGTATGTTTTATTCCCGATTGTTTTTATTCACGAACCGCTTCCAGGTGGTCCACGGCATGTTTGTACAAAGTTTCACGCAAAATATTCGAAGATCTGAGTGCGTATGATCAATATTAAGTCATATTTAACGCCAAAACTCGATTATATACTGAAACTATATAATAACGACGCAATGCCGGAATTTACACATTTTACCGCACAAAGGTCCAAATGCCCACGCCGTTTTTAAGACACGAACCCTAAACTTTTGCACACGTGTTCTTTATGCCCCTGCCGCGAACGAGTTCGTACCATTTTTATTTTTTCTTCGCCGCCGGAAATTCAGGATCCCTTAAGACCCAAATTCCCTCCAAAAAACAAAAAACAAAATATTTGGAGGGAAAAAAAGGGCAGCGGCCAAAAAAGGGTATACCTGGTCCGTTTGCGGCCAAAGACAGGTACATACTTGAAATCAAGTAAAAACACACACTCCACGTGCCCTGCCATTGGTCCAAAACTCGTTGTACCTGTTTTTGCCTCTTTAAAACCCAGGTATACCTGATTTTGTCTACTCTGCTTGACTTTCACCTTATTTTTATCGCTTTCAAGCCAATCAGAGGCCCTTCATAGTTCCACCCTATGCCCCCTATACAAATGCCGACGTACGCGGAGACTCCCTTCTCCATTCGCACCTCGCACTACACGCCACTCGAGCGACACACACACATATATATCTGCCTGCACACCTCCGCCGAAATAATACGAGATAGAAGGCTCCCCTTCGGGATTGTAGTTGACTTGGAATACCAGGGGTGTCGCAAACTGAGAAGGGAGAATACAGCAGCAGGCGTTCGTTCCTCGTACTATTAATAGCAGCTACTCGTATACGTAGCCACCGGGCGAGCACGAAGAACATGAAAAACTCTACTTTGCGTTGCAAGGAACGGCAGGTTCGTGGGGTGCGTTTTAAACTTGATTTTAGTATGTACCTGTTCTTGGCCCCGAGCGGACCAGGTGTACCTGTTTTTGGCCGCTGCCCGAAAAAAATTATCCAACCGTTAACGGGTCGGCAGGGGTTCGGACAACATGTGTGCCACCTTTTATTAATAGGATCTATCTCCAAAAATCGGCGTGGACTTTGGCTACTGAGTAAAATTGGGGTGGTAATGCTTGAACCAGCCTGTAGGTCCTGATTACATGCTGTATTCCGTGCAAGACTATTTGTCCAAACTGTTTTCGGTGAAGAACTTTTGAAATACGACGAATTGCAGGAGGATAAGACGACCACAGTCAGTCGTGTGACTATTTAGGGCTGAGCGAAAACATACATACCTGGTACTGTTTTTGCAGTTTTTTTTTTTCGTCAAGTCTAAAATCAAGTGAGTTACATCTTGCCGAGGGGACCATAATCAGCTCATTTTCACTACACCGCGAATTTGTCGCGTACTTTTCATTCAATTCAATTCAATTCAATGAAAAAACAAATTAGGTCGTCTGTAGATCGCCGAAAATAATCGTTTGGCGCCCTATATTGTTGTAGCTGTTGGGTGGAAATATTTTCCCATTGAAGTGAACCATGCGCGCTGAGGGGGGTTTCCTGCCTCTTTCTTCATCATTTTCTGTTTTCTTTAAAATCGGAAGGACATCGTTATCTGGCCTGGGAAATCCCGAGAGCATTTCAAATCCGTGCTCTAAACTAAATAGTGTTACGAAAAGTACTCCTCCCACCCCATTTAATTATAATTATTTAAGATTTTATAGAAATACAGACGAGGGGGAAAAAAACAGCGAAAAAAGCTCAAGAAACACCTTCGCGAAAGAACGATCGTTTTAGAGATATTTTTACAAATTCTGACCGACTATCACTACCAGGAGAAAAAGGTACTTTTTTAGTCAGTGCTGGGGAAAATCTGGGGGGGGGGGGGGGAAAGCTGCACGGACCATACATATGGTCCCCCGTACTATTAATAGTATAGTAGGCAAAGAGGCGAAATATTTTGGAGGCACTTCTTTTGGGTATTTTAGTGGAAGAGAGGTTCAGCCACCGACCGACCTACAACAACAGTAGCGTCAGTTAACTACTTGCTATATACTGCCGCTGGATGAACTGTGTAACCTCCGTGCGGCCGCCGCGGGGGGCTCGTCGGGTGGCGCTCGGGAGGAGAGCCGGCGTGTCGCAAGGGGCAAGCTGAAACAGACTACTAGTAAATTATTTTGAAGATCCCAAAAACGACGTCATGATGATGATTATACTATCAATACTTGCTGAACGTAATAAAAAAAGCATATTCCATGCGTAACGTAAAACAATATCATAGGGATGTGCTATATACCGACTGAAAAAGCGGTCGTCATGGGCTCGGAGTGCTTGAAGGGCGATCAGCGGAAACCCCGCGTTTTTGTCTGCCAAAAACAACCGGAGGAACTCGCCTGTCGGTCCCGGGTCGGGGGTACAGTAGGAAGTGTCAAGGTCCTTAGCGCCGGGGTGCCCCACACCGGCAGGTTCTTCCTCGGAGGAGCTGTACGTACGTATATCCCACATCCATCCATGCCTGTCTGCCGATCGATGACCGTGCGAGGCTCGAGAGGGCAGCATCATCGCAGCTATCTCACCACCAGGCAGACCGTCCGACCGCCCGGTAAGAGCATACCACATCGTCAAAAAAAGTATCACATCCTTAATGGGTTATTGTAGTGAATAGTAGGAGACCAGGTATGTATATGTTTTCTCCATTATTAGGAGCCTTTGATAATTTATTTTATTTTGATGAATTTCGCCATGTTTTTGCCTCTCCGTTAATGCCCTGTTATTAAGTGGCCGTCCCTATAATAACGCTGACCGTGAGCATATACATATTATTCTTCAAGTGGTAGGGGATATGCGGTCCCTCCCCGCCTTCTCCTATCGCTGACCGTGAACATATACATATACGTCAAGCAAGTATTTCGTAGGGAGTATGCCCCCCCCCGCTCAATCCGGGCATTGTAGGAATGCGAGGGTCTATGGTTATACGACTACGGCCATGCATAACATCGAGTACCCCCCCCCCCCCTCCGTCCCCGCCCCCCCTCTAACAGGAAGGGGATGAGTTTAGCAAAAAGTTTCTACTGTATGCAATATATGGAAACAGCGTGATGAGCGCCCAACTGGTTGGAGGCGTCTCTACTAGCAGTAGGAACGGTGCTCCGTCTTGAAAGGGATGCGTGGCCAATGGTCAAATGACTAAGGCAAGCAATAAATGAGTACCCCCCCCCCCCCTCTCCTGATAACGCTGACCGTGAACATATACATATACTTCAACTAGAGAGTATGCTCCCCCCGCCCCGCCCCCATGCCGGGGGCGTCACACTAAAGGACGCGGTCTGTGAAGATAATAATGTGGCTTGATGGAATAAGTATGCTCTGCGTCCGCATCAAACTCGTATCATATCAAACTAAAAATATAAACCGAGTATAAATATATAGTAGGAGACTTGTAGTACGGTGGAAGGGAATTGCCGCGCTGCCATTCATCCCGAGCGATGTGCGTGAACGACGGTGGCACCGAGTGTTGTTCTTACCGTCTATATCAGGAATTATTGTGTTGGTACACCGGCAGGCGGTAGGACAGGCTTGCACGAACATTGGTTACACTGTGCCCGGCTGGTGTTTTGGAATCCAGGGCAGAAGAGTTTGTTTCATGTTGAAGCGTGCCGCTTGCGGGGGCCACGAAGAACAGACAAGTACGCCATAAGGAGAGAGGAGAGAGTGTGATCGAGGGGGCGTATACAGACACTATCGATTACCTCGACAAGATACGCGCTCTACGGCTACATGCGCCCGGCGTACGGGTCTCATTCTACTTGACCGGCCCATAGCAACGTTTCATTACGCTTGCTAGTGGAAGCTTAAAAAAGCTACTCCGTGCTATTGAAATTTTGTGACAGCAGCAGCAGCAGAAGCTCGAGCCTGGCTGCTAGTGTCCACCACGATCGGACTGCACTTGAACTCAATATTAACGCGTTGTACTACATGTCAGGTACATACATACCAGGTACGTACGTACATATACTTACACACCAGGTATCTGGTGCCTATTGTTAGTACAATATAGTGTAAATCATTCACAGAAAAAGGGTGCACTATCAGTAGTACAAATCACGTGACTTACGAAATAGAAGGTAGCCCCCCCCCCCCCACTAGAAAACGGAGCAAAACAAAAACCTAAGGAAAGCGCTCCCCGTCACCTCTTCGCTCAGCGATATCATGGCGATCACAACGACAAGTGCTTGCCTGTTACCATTCCGGGGGAACGCAGTGATCAGGACCAAATATGCTTAGTAATAAAACTGTATTACATAGGTTTTAGTGTACGTGACGGGTCCTGATTGATACTGTGGTTCCCCGTAATAGTCAAGGTTCTATATACCACCGAACCTACCCTGAACACGGGGGACGATTACGTCATCTCCTGATAGGCCGTGGCCAGCGAAGCGCTCAACTCGCTTTTCAACCTCACCAGCCGAGATGATACATACAGCAAAAAACAAGCACGATCATCTGGTCTCGTACCAATCACTTCCGTACCAATACTTGTATATTGTCTCTGATGCCAAATCAATTCCGCCCAGTCTAAAGCGCAACTAGACCTCTAGATCTGACTCCTAAATCATAGACTCCAGGTAGCCTCTTCCAAGCACCCCTGGCGTCAAGACTTCCGGTACCCAGACCACAGAAACGCAGACGAAACGTCAAGCGGATTCCATCCCAGTACTGCCGAAACATACCCATCCAGGAATACTACGGCAGAGCAAGCGAGCGCGCACGAGACACCCGGAACCCTTCATGAATTGCATACCAGAGACAACATACCCTACGGACCAGGAACAAAGATCTCCATCGTCCAAGTCTTCATCGTCCACGCCTGGGCTCATCCCCCGTACTCCAATCTCCTGGCACTGCACGCATATGTCATAATCTCCCTGGGTTTACCATGCTGCAGGAGCTTAAGTCCTCGATCCTCAAAGTAAACCACGACCGGTGCTCGTGCGAATGGCTCGCCTGCTGTATTTGAGTTATTTCGAGACAGTTACTCGCTCCAGCTCCACAAATGCCCAAGCTTGTTTCCGAATTGTATCGATCCAATCGTTATAACGGGCAACGCGGTTAATTATAACGATAGGCGATACATGGCAGGTATGCTAATCGTTTGGCACTGAGTTTACTTTGTTATTTGGTTGGTATCGGTAGACACCGGGCTGCATGCTTTGTCGCATAATATGTTCCACATACACGGAGGGCGTTCCTCGCTGGGGACGCTCCTCCGCACCCCTAAATGTTGCGGCGGGAAGCTTCTCGGCAGCTGGATCCCCGCGCATGCAGATATACCCTCAACGCGACGCTGGTCTGGACAGCCGTCGTGCGTCTCAGTAAACCCTGGTGCCGCATCGCTGCAACAATTTCCCGATGACCGACCAAAAATATTTTTCTTGTATCTTGCTGGTACGTGAATACTTAACAGTTAGACGTGGGTTTGATGTGCTTAACGACCGCAAAAAAGTGGCAGATTAAATAGATGATTTTTTCACCAAATGTAACATTTGAATAGACTGAAAAATCGTCAACATTTTGGACTGCCTTGAGTCCCAATATAACTTGAATATAGCATACCAGACCTACTGCATGGCATCAACGATAGCTTTTGTTACGTCTACAATTGAGAATTTTCACTGCGTGGAGCCCTGTAAAACGATGTATTCTACATTCCGACAGCCATCCAAATGTGTTTCCGCGTCGAAGGGCTTTAAAAACAGTCGAAATGGGTGATTTTCAGTGTTTTCAGTAATATGCAGACCGTAGCAGAGTGACTCGATTAATATTGAAGAAGTGTAGCTACATGAATTGACATAGGGTTTTAGCGCACATAGAGTCGAAGACCGCATCGAAACCGAAGACGTCACCGTCAAGCACCACTCGTTCAAAATTGACTTGTTTGCTACCATAGGCAATTCTCGCCGAAAAAAAACAAAACAACGCAAAAAGGTTCGGAAAAAAGAAAAAAGCACGACATTTTGCTCGGACAAGGACAACCACACCGGAGAAGTTGGCATGTAGCAGGGCGGGAGCGGCACGCCGCGAACGCCGCGGACCGCCGCCACTACCACGTACGCTGGAGCGACGGCACAACGGTGTCGCTCGTGCGCGCGACGTGGCTGTTGCTCAACGTCGGTCGGCCGAGACGCTGGCTTCGGAGCTACAAGCATATATATATAATACCAGCAGGGTCTATTTACTGATACATACATAGAGAGAAGCGCGCGACGCTTGACATCGAAGAAGAGTTGGATGATATCACGAAAAACGTTTGCACCCCTAAGCAGAAATGCGTGGAGCCCGAGCGGCGCTGGGCGCCGAGGAGGGACTGAGACGACTTCACGAGGCGCGCGTGGCGAGGGTGGAGGAGGAGGTACCACACCACCTTCCATCTCCTCCAGCGGCTGCTGCTGCTGCTCTGCTGCTGCTGCTGCTGCTCTGCTGCTGCTGCTGCTGCTGCTGCTGTTGCTCGCCTGCTGTGCATAGTTTTTTTTACGTATACGAAATCTGGTTTCACACGATGCTTTTTTGCTATTTTAATAGTCGTGGTCTACTGAAATGCTTCAGGCTTTTGGGTGTTGATCTCAATTTGCTTGGCTGTGGTTGGCCGAAAGAAATTATTTCATTTTTGTTTGGGACGAATACCGGACACTGAAACAGCCGGTAACGTCTATATTTGGGGGTTCAGACCAACGTCTAGCAGTAACAGCTGAACTGGTAATTACGCCGCATATTTACTACCAATTGCCGGTACCTACATCTTATATTACGTGCATACGTGCCACTGCCAACTAATGCGTACATCGATGACGAAGTGGTGACTGTTATGCTTCTGCTTCAGTAGCATTCCGAAGACTGACTAGGCTACAGTAGTAGGTAGCTTCTGTACTTCAGGCGGTATTGGACGTTGACTACGACAATAGGTTGTTGTTGCCTATTTCGCAATACCCCCCCTCAATGGAATTCGTGTCTGCAAATATTGCCAACTAATAATGTCGCAAACACCTGTGCACGGTTCTATTGTTCTTGCCCCGTCGTAATGTTTGACCAGACACGCACAGGGCTGTTGACGCGGCATTTCTATTTCATAGGTGTAACTCCGGACTTGTGCGAAGAACATGATGACTGTCTGGAGCACGAGCAGACTTTCGGTCAGCGAGGTCAACACGTTGGTAACGATCACGTCAATGATCGTGAGCTACAGCATGTCGCTGATGTTGGCTGCCGTGTCGCTTGAAATCCGGCGTCTTATGATAATCAGAGGCAAGGGAGACGCGATACTCCAGGACGCCGGGTACGGATCAATGTGGACGGCATGGAAGCAATCCAAATCTAGGGGCTGGACATTTTTGGCCGTCTTACCCGTGCTGCTGGGCTATGCCGCTAGCACTGTAATCGAATTCACGACATCGGGCATTTCAGCTTCCATCGGCTTCGCTAAAGGCGGCGAGATCAACGTCGTAGGCTTAGCGGGGAGCGGGGTTACCAGTTACCAGCCCTCCTTCCCCTCTATAAAGCAACTCGTCGAAGATGCCAAACATGGGACCGAGTTTGAGAGTGGGTACCTCGCGCTGCTCAGTCCGGAGCTAGGGTTACTGGGCTTTAGCTCAAACTTCTCAGGCTTCGAAGTGGAGCCAAGACACGGTGAGAACGAGTATGGCGAAGAAGGGGTTCTCGTTGTTGGAAACCCGTACGACCCTCCGCTAACTGTAAGCATCTCGTATTGTTTAGAAATTGATGCCTTAGAGGACGAGGTATTTTCCGTCCACGAATGCAGGGATAACCTGATTGTCGAGAAGACTCAGAAGCAATTTCACGTCTTGAGCCTGTCGTTTGAAGAGGTCGAGCGCCAGGAATGCAAAGACATCGCAAAGTCCGTTGCCCTGGGCAACCAAGGGGTGAGTATTGTGGCAAGAAACTTGACCTTTGAGTCCGGTGTAAACGTGACGGCTACTTGTGGATCCATTTTCGAGTCAGTCATCGAATCGTGTGTTTGGAAGGATTCCGACGTTCTGTATTTCGGGGATTGGAACATTTGGGATGCCGGGGTTTGCGCCGACGTATACTTTCCCCCCTTGACCATAGTCGGCGTAGCGTATGAGCCCGAGGTGGAGCAAGGGAGCGACGCTGCTTCAATACTGGTAGCCATGACTGCAGAAATATTCGGTGGGACCGGTTTACTGAGTTCGAGGCAACAGCTAGTAAGCATCCTTGCCGCCATGGTCAGGTTAGAAAGTATGGTGTGGGGTGTTCAATCAGCCTACGCTCCGGTGGAGGTAGTCGAGATTGGTCTTAGCCTATGGATACCGTTGGTTTTACTGCTATCCTTGTTGCTCCCGGGAGTAGCTTGGGGGTCCGTCAGGTGCAAAAGCGGGAGACATTTTTTCCTGCCGGTTAGCCCGGCTGAGTGGAGCGCGTGCGCTGCAAGAGAGCTAGACGGGGATATCGGGTCTTGGTGTAGGGTGAGTCCGCCAGACAAATATTACGACTACGTGTATGCCTTTGGACCAGCGTTGACTGAGGAGCGAGACGGTGTGTCGCAACGCCTGAGGTGGGTCAGCAAACAAGAAGTGTCGCCAGAAGTAAGATGCGTCGGTCATCTTGACTATGCCTGTAATGGTACTCGTGCGAGAAGTGTAGACGTCGAGCGCGCGCCCACTGTTTCCGTGCGAGACCAGCGATTTGTTGTGGAGGAGGATGCACCCTCAGCTATGTTTTCTCAGCTGGGGCTTCGCCAGAAGGACGCACGTAGTGCTGTAGGTAACGTTTAATCAAACCAGGCCACTTGGCGTGAAGTTTAGCTCTTGAAGCGCAAACAGGGCGAGTGGTCAGACTATGCCGCGAGCTGATGTCAACTCCAGTAGTAGTAGTAGTAGTATTAGCAGCAGCAAAATCAAGGAAGGACAAGCATGCACGGAAGAGGCATGCCACAGAGTAGAAGGGGTATATCGCGAATCTAAACGTGAGAAGCGCTCTACTACCCGTGTATCAAGTATAACTCTCAACACCAAAACGGCTTTCAAGACAATAAATAAACATGTACGTGCGACCCGATAAACAATCCCATGGACTGCATACTGTAGGCGCATGTAACGAGTGGATGGGTTTACGAAATAAAATATTGGGCAGTTCCTCAGTGTAGAACGGGGTGAACTTGCCAAGGTTGAGCCCTCAAAGGCCTCCCCCCTACCGTGGCATGGCTCGGAAGTGATCTTGATATTTTTTTTATAGTTCTCGGCAGCAGCGGCAGCATCATCTGTTTGTTTTTGACTGTTGAGTCGCCCGTGCCGACCGACGGTTTTTAGTTTTAGTGCATCAGTAAATTATGTGTATTTGAGGGCAGGGTCCCTCGACTCGATGTTTTGGCTGTATGAGTACGATAGGCTTCTGCTATTATTTCTTGGGTCGTGGGTGGGAAGGAGTACATCACCATATTGTTGGCAGGCTGAGCACGATAATTCGGGTCCCGACGGAAGGACTTTTTTAGGAAATAATGATAAACAGTTTCGAAACGAATCGACGGGGGGGTGTACTCATGTCGTGTACGGCCGTAGTCGAATGACCATAGACCCTTGCATTCCTACAATGCCGGGACGGTTCACCAACCAGGTAGGCATTGCTTGCACCATGCATGGACGTAACCGTATGGGGGGGGGGGGGGGTGGGCGTACTCATTTGTTGCATGCCTTAGTCATTTGACCATTGACCACGCATCCCATTTGAGACGGGGGCGGAGGGCGGGGATGAAAAGGGCCCTTGATGTTGAGCACGTGATAAAAGGAGTGAGCGTCGAAGACGATGACGTCGTCGAGAGGTAAGCGGCGGCGCGGTTGAGGCCTTTGATAACGCCGTTGATGACCTTGACGAACCACCCTGGACCCACGCTGCACCACGTTGGCGCATCTAGCCACTGGAAGAGGCGTGTTGGAGAGAAACAAAACTGTGAGAGGTGCCGTGCCCTGGTGCACCGTTACCATAATGGAGCAATAACACTTTTGTTAATGAGTCAAAGAGAGAAAACATTCGACTGCTTCCTTTAGCTTGTCGAAGGTTTCATCGATGCCGGGTGCGACATTCACAGACAACAGACGTCGCGCCTGCCTGTGACTTTTCATGCTCTCCAAATTATGGCTGTTGATGAAAGTCGGTGGCTAGTCCACGTGCACCGGAGCGGCGCGTCCGAAATATGCGGTGGGGCTGTCTGGGTCTTGATCTCGATAATAGCAGGCGTGTCGTTCATCGTCACTATCCCACTATCGAGCCAAGGCCCTTACTCGACGATGATGTGCGTGTGCTGGCTAGAGTGGTTGGCGGCGGGCATCAAAGCAAGGACACCGCCGACGTGGACAGAATGGCTGCCGCGTGGAAGGGTCCACCTTGAATACAAATTATCGACTCTGTGGAATGCTCAAGGGGTATAACTATATTTTGTCGTCTTGCTATGGTAGCATGTAGTGACCATCTCGCAGGCGGGTTCTATTTCTGTTGGCAGTGCCATTTTCTTTGCGGACCGTTTGCGCATACGTAGTAGGTGGCTTTCCCCTTGCCATGAAACTAATCTGCTCGGCTCGTTCAGACTCGTTTTGGTTAACTTAATACCTATCTCTTCAGGAATGATACCGTCAAAAAAAGCAATTGTTTGCGGTTTTGCAGTGAAGCAGGCAGACTTTGTGTGTCAGTGACAACGTGGGGGTAGTGCAGAGTCTACCATTTCGAAGATGTAGGCTAACACCCGTGAATTATATCAGTACGAAGTACAGCAACAAGCAGGTGTAGATATACGAGTAGTAACGTATGATTTTTTTTGCGACAATACAACAACAGTAGGTGTAAAACAAGCGGGGAGTTGTTTCTCCTGTTCGCGAGTTTCCCATGGTGGTATGAAAAACGTTACACATCGTAGCACTTCCCTGACACTGTGGGAAACCGGCAGTTCCGCCTCAAAGTGGGGGCGCAGCCGGGAAAACCGCGGCGAGAGTGGTACCCCCAAGGAAGCGTCGCCTCAGGGGAGCACGCGCGAGGGGAAGGCGTCGCGGAAGGATATCTAAATCGAACCCGTGCGCAGGGGGGTAGGTCCGTGACGGCAACCGACGAGCGTGGGGGGCGGCTTCGCAATCACCAACGGAGAAGCCGCTTGGGTAAGCTGGATACGGATAACAACACGTTTTTTGGGGCATCTACTATTTGGGAAGGGCACTTCGAAAAGGTCAGGGGGGTGGAAGGTGGGAGGGGTATTACGACTACGTGTATGCCTTTGGACCAGCGTTGACTGAGGAGCGAGACGGTGTGTCGCAACGCCTGAGGTGGGTCAGCAAACAAGAAGTGTCGCCAGAAGTAAGATGCGTCGGTCATCTTGACTATGCCTGTAATGGTACTCGTGCGAGAAGTGTAGACGTCGAGCGCGCGCCCACTGTTTCCGTGCGAGACCAGCGATTTGTTGTGGAGGAGGATGCACCCTCAGCTATGTTTTCTCAGCTGGGGCTTCGCCAGAAGGACGCACGTAGTGCTGTAGGTAACGTTTAATCAAACCAGGCCACTTGGCGTGAAGTTTAGCTCTTGAAGCGCAAACAGGGCGAGTGGTCAGACTATGCCGCGAGCTGATGTCAACTCCAGTAGTAGTAGTAGTAGTATTAGCAGCAGCAAAATCAAGGAAGGACAAGCATGCACGGAAGAGGCATGCCACAGAGTAGAAGGGGTATATCGCGAATCTAAACGTGAGAAGCGCTCTACTACCCGTGTATCAAGTATAACTCTCAACACCAAAACGGCTTTCAAGACAATAAATAAACATGTACGTGCGACCCGATAAACAATCCCATGGACTGCATACTGTAGGCGCATGTAACGAGTGGATGGGTTTACGAAATAAAATATTGGGCAGTTCCTCAGTGTAGAACGGGGTGAACTTGCCAAGGTTGAGCCCTCAAAGGCCTCCCCCCTACCGTGGCATGGCTCGGAAGTGATCTTGATATTTTTTATAGTTCTCGGCAGCAGCGGCAGCATCATCTGTTTGTTTTTGACTGTTGAGTCGCCCGTGCCGACCGACGGTTTTTAGTTTTAGTGCATCAGTAAATTATGTGTATTTGAGGGCAGGGTCCCTCGACTCGATGTTTTGGCTGTATGAGTACGATAGGCTTCTGCTATTATTTCTTGGGTCGTGGGTGGGAAGGAGTACATCACCATATTGTTGGCAGGCTGAGCACGATAATTCGGGTCCCGACGGAAGGACTTTTTTAGGAAATAATGATAAACAGTTTCGAAACGAATCGACGGGGGGGTGTACTCATGTCGTGTACGGCCGTAGTCGAATGACCATAGACCCTTGCATCCCTACAATGCCGGGACGGTTCACCAACCAGGTAGGCATTGCTTGCACCATGCATGGACGTAACCGTATGGGGGGGTGGGGGGGTGGGCGTACTCATTTGTTGCATGCCTTAGTCATTTGACCATTGACCACGCATCCCATTTGAGACGGGGGCGGAGGGCGGGGATGAAAAGGGCCCTTGATGTTGAGCACGTGATAAAAGGAGTGAGCGTCGAAGACGATGACGTCGTCGAGAGGTAAGCGGCGGCGCGGTTGAGGCCTTTGATAACGCCGTTGATGACCTTGACGAACCACCCTGGACCCACGCTGCACCACGTTGGCGCATCTAGCCACTGGAAGAGGCGTGTTGGAGAGAAACAAAACTGTGAGAGGTGCCGTGCCCTGGTGCACCGTTACCATAATGGAGCAATAACACTTTTGTTAATGAGTCAAAGAGAGAAAACATTCGACTGCTTCCTTTAGCTTGTCGAAGGTTTCATCGATGCCGGGTGCGACATTCACAGACAACAGACGTCGCGCCTGCCTGTGACTTTTCATGCTCTCCAAATTATGGCTGTTGATGAAAGTCGGTGGCTAGTCCACGTGCACCGGAGCGGCGCGTCCGAAATACGCGGTGGGGCTGTCTGGGTCTTGATCTCGATAATAGCAGGCGTGTCGTTCATCGTCACTATCCCACTATCGAGCCAAGGCCCTTACTCGACGATGATGTGCGTGTGCTGGCTAGAGTGGTTGGCGGCGGGCATCAAAGCAAGGACACCGCCGACGTGGACAGAATGGCTGCCGCGTGGAAGGGTCCACCTTGAATACAAATTATCGACTCTGTGGAATGCTCAAGGGGTATAACTATATTTTGTCGTCTTGCTATGGTAGCATGTAGTGACCATCTCGCAGGCGGGTTCTATTTCTGTTGGCAGTGCCATTTTCTTTGCGGACCGTTTGCGCATACGTAGTAGGTGGCTTTCCCCTTGCCATGAAACTAATCTGCTCGGCTCGTTCAGACTCGTTTTGGTTAACTTAATACCTATCTCTTCAGGAATGATACCGTCAAAAAAAGCAATTGTTTGCGGTTTTGCAGTGAAGCAGGCAGACTTTGTGTGTCAGTGACAACGTGGGGGTAGTGCAGAGTCTACCATTTCGAAGATGTAGGCTAACACCCGTGAATTATATCAGTACGAAGTACAGCAACAAGCAGGTGTAGATATACGAGTAGTAACGTATGTTTTTTTTGCGACAATACAACAACAGTAGGTGTAAAACAAGCGGGGAGTTGTTTCTCCTGTTCGCGAGTTTCCCATGGTGGTATGAAAAACGTTACACATCGTAGCACTTCCCTGACACTGTGGGAAACCGGCAGTTCCGCCTCAAAGTGGGGGCGCAGCCGGGAAAACCGCGGCGAGAGTGGTACCCCCAAGGAAGCGTCGCCTCAGGGGAGCACGCGCGAGGGGAGGGCGTCGCGGAAGGATATCTAAATCGAACCCGTGCGCAGGGGGGTAGGTCCGTGACGGCAACCGACGAGCGTGGGGGGCGGCTTCGCAATCACCAACGGAGAAGCCGCTTGGGTAAGCTGGATACGGATAACAACACGTTTTTTGGGGCATCTACTATTTGGGAAGGGCACTTCGAAAAGGTCAGGGGGGTGGAAGGTGGGAGGGGGGGAGGTGGGAGGGTGGGGGAAAGGGCAGGGTTATGCCAAAGCTCCGAAAATCTCAGATGGTGATGATCCAATGATCTCGAGCGATGATGCTACTACTGTACGTCGATCCCAGGCGATGCTGCCCCGGCGACCCCAGGCGAAGATGCTTCAGTGGCCCTAGGTGTTGACGCTTTGGCGATTCCAGACGATGAAGCTCCGCTGTCACCCATAATCTCCAACTCGGATGGAATCAGACCTCAAGCCCTTTTTGCGTTGCTGTAACGGCACCACGATTCCACCCTTCCGTAGGTGAGGGTTACCTCCCTCAAGGATGGTGGTGACCTCCCGTTTCATTGCTACTCCGTGGTCCTGCAGACGAACCTCTGGGCGTGTCTCCCAGTGCCTGCAGAGTTACTCGTAGTGCGTAGCTCGAATTCGCGGCGCATGCCGTCGTGTCCGCAGCTAGAGCCGCAGCGCTTACGCAAAAACGAGGCTCATAACCTGTTGGCTGCGAAGGTGGCCGACTATGATGATAGTCCAAAGACAAGTGCTTGGATTTCTGTTAGGCAAGTTCGGCTGCGAGTTTCTTCATAACAAATATGCTGATGACGTTGAAATTGCGCTCTCAGGCCGATTACGAGAAGGAAAAAAGAAGAGTGGCTCATGGGGGGGGGGTCAGCAATGCGGACCTATGCTAGCTAGCAACGACAAGAACTTTACGCTTCCAGACGTTCAACGTACTACGTACTGTTTTCTGGAAAGATGCGCTCTAGGAGCGTATTTACCGTTCTAGAAAATATGTTCTCGAACAGAGCTTACAAGATGCCCCGCATATTTCCTGGGGTGTTCCCGCTCATATTTCGCCGCATTTCTGTACTAGTTATCTATGTGTATATCATACGTATATATGGATGAATAGACCACATAATCTTGTGTTCTATGGCCATGCTTCAGTAGCATTACAATCTACTGAGCACTGACCAAGGCGACTATGTTTGTTTTTTTGTTCTATCCCATTTATTTTCTTCGGCCTTCCTTTCTCTCTCCTTCCTCGCCGTAACTCAGATCCGGGGTCACAAAGTAAGCACTTCTCCCTCCCCCCTACTACGCTTGGTGCCTTGATTGTTTATCACGAGAATACTTGAGCCCTTTCTTTACCTTGTCGACTCGCATCGAACTGCTACCAACTGTATAATAGCAAAGTACCTATATACATCAACACCTTCTTCTCCTCTATATTTTTGTTTTTTCCACCTTGGAACATAAGTGATGATGATCGCCGAGAATTGACATCATCACGCACATAATTGCTGCTTCGAGCCGTGCTACGTCGTACTCGTACGGTAGAGGTTGCATTTTTGAACCCGAATAAATTGCACGGACAAGGGGCTACTCAACCATTATTACCACTGAAGAGTTACCCAATATATGTTTGGATTCGATGTATATGTGTTCCTACTGAAGAGTATAATCTGTTCGATTCTCCGTCCGCGATTAAAAAAAACAACTCTATTATCGGCAGCAAAAAAAACGTCGAACCGAAATCCTGTTATAACGCAATGTGCCGTTTGTTGTGCGTCGCCGGCGCAGCCATCGATGGCGGCACCGCTGCCACTGTCGCCCCCCTTTCGTAAGTTTAGTTTTTCCGACGGTAGCTTTAGGGATACCATAGCAATGCGGTGTCGCGATTCAATCGTCGGAGGGGGCTCCATCTCCGGTGGTGTGTTCGAGCGGGCGTTGCCCCTTCCCGCCGCCGGCTCCGCGGGCAACACTTACTTGCCTCGGCTTCATTGCCGCCTGCCCCGCCACCAAATAAACACCGACACGGCAAGCTTTCGACTTCACTTGCAGCGCCGCCGCATCTCAGGGCTCTGCACCATTATTAGCAACATGTCACAAACTCGCACAGCGGGGGGGCTCGTACGATTTTGGAGAATAATACCGATTTAATAGAGTCCAGATGGCTTGGCGCGGGAAAACTATAGTAAAGGTCGTTCATTGGTATACAATAATACCTACCTGGTCCCCACTTCGGTTTAACCCTTCAAGAACTGGTCCCACATATTTGGGCACAAACTACTTGGAATTAGTGTTTTTTTTTCCCGTTCTGAATGGGTTAAGAGAGGTCTACCAGGCCTGACACACCCCTCTCTTAAATCGTGCCCCCCCCCCTCCTCCCGCAGCCCCCCTATAAACATATAATATATGTATAGGTTGGGTTGGCGTCGGTTGGCAACGACGCTGTAAAACACGCCTCTCACTGCGTGAGCTAGACAACCAGGGTACCGTTTTGTTTTTCGTTTTTTTGGCGGTCACCAACGCTGGGGGTCGAGTAGATCATTTGTGCGGGGTAGAGAACCTTTGCTCCGCGCAAGGGGAATGATCGTATCACGTAGTGTTGGTGTATATGGTAAGGCACCCGCGAGGCAGTTACATAGCGCTCCCTTGACTGTCTCAGGAAGTGGCCACACCAAAAAATAAATTAATTCATTGGAGGCTGTCGTCCATATACAAGTCCGCCTCAGAGACGGTTCTTAGCAGGATGCAGCTCACCCTCCATGCGACTCGCCCAATACCTCACGGCGCTTCGCGCTTGGTGCAAGCAATGTCTGCCTGGTTCGTGAAAACCCAACGTGCTCCGTCCCGGCATTGTAGGGATGCGAGGGTCTATGGTCATACGACTACTGCCGTGCACGATATGAGTACCCCCCCCCCCGCATGTACGATATTTTATCCTTTCCTTCGCAACCTTCTTTTGTCCAGAACAGGCGTGATGCTGTTCGTCAGAACGGGCGTGACATTGTTCGTCAAAACGGCCGTGGTGGCATTTTTTGCCCCCCCCCGATATTCCTTCCTTTCTATGTGATCGTTGAGAGCTTTCTTTCTCCACCAGGGGAGGAGGGGTTATTATGTATTTATAATCTCAGACCCTTTGGGGCCGAAGTTATTTATTTCTGGTTCAGCCCAGAAAGTATCGTACCGTTTTTATTTTTTATTTTTTATCGTAGACAACCCCTACAAACTCTGTTGCATCATCACCACCACACACAGCGATCAGTGGCGATCAGCACTCAGCATTGTTACCTGACTGTAAGTAGATGTTTTTTTTGCCGGTCTCGCGAACGAGCGTTTGGGACGATGTGATAATTCCTCTGCGTATACCGACGACGAGGATCGACGGCCTCTCTTTTATGGTGTGCAGGAAGACTGCAGTTAGCGCTACGCTGGAATCAGCAGCGATCGGTCGTTCGCAAACTAGGCAGACATTCAACAGGCAGTAGTAGTAGTAGTAGTAGTAGTAGTAGTAGTAGTAGTAACTTGCCTGCGTTATACCATAGGGGCCCGGTTTTGCGGCCTTCGGTTTTGCTGAGACTTGTAAAATAATCGGCAGCTTGTTGTATCTATCCGTGTCCTCAAGATATTTTAAACACAACAACCAACCCGACTTTTTAGCACTACTCGTACTACGAGTGTTTTGCTGTGTTTCCGTGCGTACGTAGCTCCATTTATTTTGCTAAAGCCACCGGGCTCAAGTCTACTTAATACAGCATATTATATAACATCATCATGCTCCTACTCAAATATCACATATACTATTATTGTACTTAAATGCCGCATATAGTACGAAATTCCGCTCGCGCACTCCCGATTCGGAGCCTTTCTTTGGCGTTCCTGTTGTAATCATGCGTTATTTAAGGGGGGGGGGGGGGGGTTATTTGGGACTTATGGCCGGGACAGCCAAATTGTTACTTATTAATTCAAAGTTTTTGGGTTTAGGGGACCGTGTTAGTTATTGAAACTCACCCCCCCCTCCTCTCCCCTCTTCGTCGCCAAATTCCGAGTGGCCTACTCCAAACACATCAGGAATCAGAGGGGAATGATCCTACACCGCTTTGTTACAAAAAACATAACATCGTGCATGGCGGCGATGACGAACGAGGAAATAGGGGGAACGGTACTATAAATATATGACAGTCCGACGATTCGTCACAGCGCGTAAGCCGCTCGAACCTTGACAAGAAATACCAGGGTGTGAGGAGGTTAGGTTGGCGGAGAGGGGGCACATTCTTCAGGGGCCGAGCATCATCGAGAGGTTTCCAGGCGTCCAAGGTCTTGAGAGGTAGAACATCCTCAGCTGAACAAGAAGGAGCCATGGCCGGGGGCGTGAGGGGCTCGACTTGTTCTCCAAAGGAGCAAGGAGGTCGTGGCTCAGAGGCCTGTCTTGTGGACGGATCCGTAGGCGTGAAGAGCTCGACTTGCATTCCCGGTAAGCAAGGAGGTTGTTCAGCCGCGTCCAGTCTTCGTGGCAGAATCGCGGCTCTCGCCTCCAATCGAGCCATCCGGTCCTCAGGTTGGTTTCTTGTACTTGGCGCTTGATCGGCGCTTCGTAAACGGTGGCCTAGCAAGGGGCCCTGGGGTTCAGGGTCCTGGTCTTGGCCGCCGCGAGGAGGAGCAGATCCTCCTCGTTCTTGAGTCGACATCAGGGATGATGGGAGAGCGGAGCAACGCCAGCTCGACAAGATGCAAAAACCAAACGGCTACTCGTACCAAGAAACAACTTTCCCCGAAAAAAAGACAGGTCCTGCCGAAAGCAACGCCAATTGTGAGGAGGTTAGGGTAAGGACACAGAATATCCCTAGCCCGGTCAGCCTATATAACGGGTACTTGTTGGTACTCACGTGTGTTGTTTGCTTAGAGATAGAAGAAGAGCAGCTTTATTCCTTTTTTCCACGATGAAGACTGAAATCGTGCGGGCTCAGGGACCATGGGTAGGGGTTGGAAAAATATATAGAGATTGTTCGCGCGAAGCGCGAAAAAAACATAAAGGCGTTTTTCTCGGGCGAGCTAAAATACAAAACACTTAATAATAGTGAGTAAACATAAGAAACGGGAATGCTGGTCCAGCCTTAATTTCTCATTTGGGAAACGTACGTTATATACTAATTTCAGTATAACCGCTCTCGAATTTCTTATTTCATGCCATACGTGTACGTAGTGCATCTTTTATCTGTACTCTGTATACGAAGAGGGCGACAAAACAAATGTTCTTGAACGTTAAAGTCGACCTCATGTAAAAGTGCGTATCTCTTCGAGAAAATGTCCGATTTCAAAACGGTTTTTCACGTTGCATTATCTGGAACTTTCCGGATAGATTGGTAGCGCCGGTATAGCCGGTATATCCGTTGCATGTGAAGGATAGTGAAGGTGGCGTCACAAAACTTAGGCAACAAAAAAAAAAGAAAAAACGTACTACGACTACAGCTATTATTAGTAGGTTTTCTAGCATGTATCTCTGGTGACTGGTGACACAGAACGATCACACACGATATACTCACCAAAACATGTACTGGGGAAGTGATATATCACATATGCTATGATAAGCATGGATACATGGAAAGTTGTGTAGTGATGTAACGACGAAGTTCACCGTGTTTTCCACAACACACACAATGCACAAACAGTCTACGCCACCATCGGCCCCGTCCAAGAAAACATATTGCACCGAAAACACCGACACGTTTGTTAAAAATAAGACGAAAGGAATCGTAAAAAGTAAAAAGTACCGTCAGCAGTGAGTGTGCTAAACCAAATCCTTCACGTTAGGCCATGTTCAACGTCAGTGGCAACTAAAGACAGGCGCCGCTGCGACCATGCCTGCCCTATCTAGATTCCTCGTACGACCCAAGGATCAAAGCGAACTTGCAGGGAGGAAACGCCATTCTCCTCTGCGCTTCGTGACGAATATGTTTTTCGTCCCTGGGCGAGGGTCAGCAGGCACGGTACATCGCTGCTCGTCCAAAGAAGGGTCCAGGGTGGTTCTAAGACCATCCACCCTTGTGGTGTCCGCACTCCTGGCGACCTCCGGATTTCTTTATCGGTATACGACCCCCCCCCCCTGACTAAACCCACCCGCGAGGGGCGTACTCTTCTCCTCCCCTCTCTCCACCGTCCCGGCCGCAACCATGGATGGCGCCAACGAGTCCCGCGTTGAGGGATCGGGAGTAAACATTCGAGGCGTGGCCACAGCATTGCTCAAACTCTTGGACGGTGCTTGCCGCATCATCCCTCTGACGACCCCGCGGCCGCTTTCTAGGCCGGTCTCGCCCTTGGCCAGGATGGCGAATTTACAGATCACACGCGACCAGGCGACAGCGATATCCAGGTGAGCGGCGGGTTGGGTGTAGATCCTTGTACTCGTATAGCTATAAAATCATGCAAAGGATTGCAAACTTCGGTGCGTGCCATGGCAACCAGCTCTCGCTTGTGAGTCGTGCTGAGGCATGGGAAGTACTCTTGTTGGCGACGAGACGGGTAGCTAGCTTTCTTGAAAATAGTGGTGCTATCTATCTATCCTTATTATTTAATACGCTTCGGTAGTGGTGACGGTGGTGACAGTGGTGTCGTTTTGGATCTTCAGGACTATGCCGGTTTCGGTATGCTCCGCGGGAGACCGGCTCTACCGCGCGCCACCCGACCCCGATCGGCCCCGCACTCGCCCCCGGCCCGCCCCACGCGTCGGCCCTCGGTTACCCCGGCGAGAGAACGGGCCCCGGTGCCGACCTCGGCCAGAGGGGATCGGGGGAAGGCGGCCTCCCGGGGACGACTCGCTCCGTCCCCTGGAACGGGGCGGATCCGCGGGAGGGGAGGGGTTCCCAGCGTATTCGGAGGGCTTTGCTGCCCGGGTCCAAAATCCACACTAACTTCAAGATACAAAACTCCATACTAAAACCAAGTCATCCATACTAAAGTCAAGTAATTTTTGTTTTCAAAGAGTCCCCCAGATGTGAAAATTTGGATCTCCAGAACTTCGGTCAGAATCGAAATCGGCCCGCAACTTCGCGACTTAGCGGCTTTTACACTAATTTCAAGATAAAAGGCCCAGACGTAAAAAAATCGACCAAAAATAATTAAATTAAGGCCACTGCTGTACGTACAAGGGCTGTGCACCCGTGCCGGCGTTTTGTTTGTACGTGCAAGGGCTGTGCATCCATGCCGGCGTTTTGTTTACACTGCTGTACGTACAAGGGCTGCGCATCCATGCCGGCGTTTTGTTTACACTGCTGTACGTACAAGGGCTGCGCATCCATGCCGGCGTTTTGTTTGTGTCCGCTGTACGTACGTACGAGTCGTACTGCTGGACTGCTGCTGCTGCTGTTGTTATTGCTGCTGTAGATGGGTTATATAAGGACTACTACTATTATTGCTGTACGTACTGGTGCTGCTGTATACTGATTTCACTCTGCTGTTGTTGTAGATTGTGGATGGGTGGATCGGTTGGTGCGTGTGTGTGTCGATCGGTTGGTGCGCACGTACGTGGTTGGGTGGGTGGGTCGGTGGTTGGGTGGGTGGGTGTGAGTGATGTGAGTGGATGTTGGTAAGTATGTGAGAGTGGGTGGGTGGGTGTCGGTGGGTGGGTGTCGGTGGGTCGGTTGATACGTGGTTGACTGCGTGTGTGGATCGTGACCCAGTTCTTATTTTGTATTTCTGTTTCTGTCCGCTTTATACCGGCCCCGCCCTGGCGTGGTTCGGGGTACCACTAGTATTATTAAATGCTGCTATTCTGTCTGTCTGTCTGTCTGTCTGTCTGTCTGTCTGTCTGTCTATCTGTCTGTCTGTAATTGAGCAGCGCTATCCAGAGCGGTTCAGCCCCACCTTGCCCCATCGGTAGGGAGGCTGGGTGCTACAACCCGTAGAACACCGGGTCCCATGCCGCGCCGAGCCGTGGCCGGGGCGCAGTCCCGACACAGTTCTGGCAGCCATCTACCCAGCCTACCTGCTGACTTCCCAATTTTGAATTACTATTCTGGCAGCTGATTGGTTGCCCAAATCCATGCCAGTGGCTGCTAGCTCTTTCTAGAACATCGGTGCTGAAAAGAGCCACCGAGGTTCCGCTAAACCCGGGGACGATAGGCTCCCATCCCCGGATCAGAAATCCCTCCATATATCTACAACTCCGACCAAACGAGGACAAAAACAGCGATTTCCCGGGTCGACACTGCCCCGCACGATATGGAAAACCCACCCCCATCAGTTGGTCACTGATTGGCTGAGGCTCAGGGAGCCAGCGGCACCCGGGGACGATAAGTTCCCATCCCCAGGTCATAAATCCTCCCATACAACTACAGCTCCAACGAACGGGGACGCAAACGGGCATCCCCCGGATCGATATCGCCTCACAAGGTGTGGAAACCCCAATACCACGTGGCAAATTTACGGTTGCCTGGCCCTCATAGAGCCAGCGTGAGGCGAGAGTTGCCCCTCGGCGCAACGTCGAAGTCCCGCCGCACCCGGGGATGATAACGTTCCATCCTCGGGTCAGAAATCCTTCCATACATATCCAACTCCAACAACCCGGGGACGAAAACGGACATCCCCCGGGTCGATACCGCCCCGCAAGGTGTGGAGACCCCACCACTACTGCCTGATTGCTGATTTGGCTGGGGCGCTGGAGTTCATAACGCCAGCACGCAGCGAGGGTTGCCCCTCGGGGCAACGGCGAGGTCCCGCCGCACCCGGGGATGATATGATCCCATCGCCGGGTCAGAAATCCTTCCATACGTGTACAACTCCAACGACCCGGGGACGCAAACGGACATCCCCCGGATCGATACCGCCTCACAAGGTGTGTAAACCCCAATACCACGGGAACATTTACGGTTGCCTGGCCCTCATAGAGCCAGCGTGCGGCGAGAGTTTACCCTCGGGGCAACATCGAAGTCCCGCCGCACCCGGGGATGATAAAGTCCCATCCCCGGGTCATGAATCCTTCCATACATCTACAACTCCAACAACCCGGGGACGAAAACAGACATACCCCCGGGTCGATACCGCCCCGCAAGGTGTGGAAACCCCACCACCACTGGCTGATTGCTGATTTTGCTAGGCGCTGGACTTCATGGAGCCAGCACGCAGCCAGGGTTTCCCCTCGCGGCAACAGTGAGGTCCCGCCGCACCCGGGGATGATATGATCACATCCCCGGGTCATAAATCCTTCCATACACCTACGACTCCAACGACCCGGGGACGCAAACGGACATCCCCCGGTTCGATACCGCCTCACAAGGTGTGTAAACCCCAATACCACGGGAACAGTTTCGGTTGCCTGGCCCTCATAGAGCCAGCGTGCGGCAAGAATTGCCCCTCGGGGCAACGTCGAAGTCCCGCCGCACCCGGGGGTGATACATTCCTATCCCCGGGTCATACATGCTTCCATACATTTACAACTCCAAAAACCCGGGGACGAAAACAGACATCCCCCGGGTCGATACCGCCCCGCAAGGTGTGGAAACCCCACCACCACTGGCTGGTTGCTGATTTGGCTGGGGCGCTGATGTTCATAGAGCCAGCGCGCAGCGAGGGTTGCCCCTCCGGGCAACAGCGAGGTCCCGCCGCACACGGGGATGATATGATCACATCCCCGGGCCAGCAATACTTCCACACATTTACAACTCCAACGACCCAGGGACGCAAACGGACATCCCCCGGGTCGATACCGCCTCACAAGGTGTGGAAAAACCAATACCACGGGTTTTATGTTTTATCACGGTTGCCTGACCCTCATAGAGCCAGCGCGCGGCGAGAGTTGCCCCTCGGGGCAACGTCGAAGTCCCGCCGCACCCGGGGATGATAACTTCCCATCCCCGGGTCGTACATCCTTCCATACATCTACAACTCCAACAACCCGGGGATGAAAACGTACATCTCCCGGGTCGATACCGCCCCGCAAGGTGTGGAAACCCCACCACCACTGGCTGATTGCTGATTTGACTGGGGCGCTGGAGTTCTTGGAGCCAGCACGCCGCGAGGGTTGCCCCTCGGGGCAACAGCGAGGTCCCGCCGCACGCGGGGATGATATGATCCCCTCCCCGGGTCAGGATTCCTTCCATACATTTACAACCCCAACGACCCGGGGACGCAGCAAACACCCCCGGGTCGATACCGCCCCACAAGGTGTGGAAACCCCAACCCCACGGGCTTATTTTCGGTTGCCTGGCCCTCATAGAGCCAATACGCGGCGAGAGTTGCCCCCCGGGCCAACGTCGAAGCCCCACCGCACCCGGGGAGGATAACGTCCCATCCCCGGGTCAGAAATCATTCCATACATCTACAACTCCAACAACCCGGGGACGAAAACGGACATCCCCGGGGTCGATACCGCCCCACAAGGTGTGTAAACCCAAACCCCACGGGCTGATTTACGGTTGGCTGGCTCTCATGGAGCCAGCGCGCAGCGCGAGTTGCCCCCCGGGGCAACGGCGAGGTCCCACCGCACCCGGGGATGATAACGTCGCATCCCCGGATCAGAAATCCTTGCGGACAACTACAACTCCAACAACCCGGGGACGAAAACAGTCACCCCCTGGGTCGATAACGCCCCGCATGGTGGTTCTTATTTTCCGGTTCAGAGTGGTACATCACAGCACACAGTTAATGCGAGTACTATGGGCAACGCAAAGCTAGCGCCACGGGCGGAGCCGTGGCCGTACCGCTATTTGATATAAATTATATAATGTACTATGTAAACGGAGGTAAACGCGCGCTCGTTTCGGATGTACACGAGTGGCTGCTCACTTAAATCGGCAGAATCGTTTCGGAGTCGTTTGCGGGCCACGGCAACACTATTATTGTCTTCTTGTTGCCTCCCTCATATTCACGGTTACCGCTGGTATCTTCCCACCCTCTTCGTCGTTTCCATCAACAGGAAGATAGCCAGCTAACTACAAAGCTATGCTTCGGTATTTGCGAGAAGCGCGAGCTTGGTCAACACCATGGCCCTCGAGCACGAAAAACATGATATTCGTGAAACGAAGAACAAAACTTTCCAAGAAGAACAAGGACATCCAACGAAAATGCCGAATGGATCTTAAATCTTCGAGTGACACTTTCGGTCATGTCATGCGATATGATATCTGAATTTCGTATGATCGTAGCCATCTTCGAATACTCGATGAGTGACTCGACCTGCAGGTCAGCTCGCTACGTACTATGTAGCTCGAAATACAGCTTGCCTGCACCCGCCATTGCACTCTGTTCCTGTACCTCCTGATTGACTGCAGGCCCATTCACGTTTTTAGTGTGGACGGAGTTGGGTTTGCTTTCGTCGGACAGAGCGTTCTGAAATCCCGACACAACAAATTATTAGAGAATAATTTCGCTGGTGAAAATTCAACCGCATCGGCAGCAAGCAGCGACGTAGCACGAATACCAGCAAAAACGCAGCTACAGCAGCAGCAGCAGCAGCAGCAGCAGCAGCAGCAGTATAGCAGCAAGTAGCCACAGCAGCAGTGTTGTAGTATACCACAAGACGTGCATCCGTAAAGCTTGCGCATGGAAGAGCACAATTCGAGAACACTCTGTGTTCACAGCAGACACAAACATCACGGTATATCTCAACGGCATCATCCTCGCATACGTATACTGTTGGTTGTGATGTGGATATCGAGTCGAAACCGTCGTAGACTTCTGAGGAGTTATAAATGTATGATGGCTTTTATGATGTGGCGGGAAGGGACCGTCAGGTTGAGTGGTGGGATTTCATTCCCCCGCTTTTGGTGCGATGCGACGCAGCATCTGCCACTGTGATAAATAATATATTTCTGTGTTTTCTTCTTGAGCGGTGTGCTCTCCTCTTGATCGTCCTCGACTTATACCTGCTCGAGCCCGGACACTTCTAATACGCTAGCGCACTAGAGGTCTCGGGCTAGGGCAGCTATCAGTCAGCCCTGTGCGGGTTGGACAGTCTTGAGATGGAAAATGAAGGTGGTGGTGGTGGTGGTGGTGGTGGTGGTGATGATGGCGAAGAAATCATCCAGCTCAGCGAGGTGCACCTCGCTATGCTGGAAGAGATCCGCGTCCTGAAGAAGGCTGCCCGTGAAAAGGAGATCAGCGACGAGAGGGACTCGCTGCTGGCTGCTTCACGGGCCTCGGAGATGATGGGAGCAGCGCTGAACGTGTCGGCAGCTGCGACATCTGGACAAGAGACGGCGACATCAGGGCAGGGTGCCCGAACAGGCATGTCTCACGGAATTTCCTTGTCTCGTCCAGTGTTGTCTCAGTCTCGCCCGCCGAAGTTTGGCGGAGAAGACGTGTTTTACTTGATGTGGCGCAATAAGATGATGGCCTATTTTGGGGGGTTTGGTTGCTTGTATGTTATCAAGCCCACGGATTTCCCTGTGATGGTTGGCGACATCAACGTGTCCGAGGAGGAGCTGACCAGTAGGCACTCCCCTCAGGAGATCAAGGATGCCAGGTTGGTATACGGTTTACTAATGGAGTCGATGACCGGATACCCTACGGTAGAGTTTGACATGCAGAGAGCGAAATCCCCCAGCGGCGCGTGGCAAGCGTTGGAGGACTTTTACATGCCGAAGACTCGTGAAGCAAAACGTAGGCTTCGGTTAGAGTTTGAGACGATACGTATGATGGAAGACGAGGACCCTATTAACTTTCTTGGTAGGGTTGACAAGGCGGCAGACAAGTTGGTACTGCTAGGAGATGCCAAGAGTGAGGAAGAGGTCAACCATCACATTGTCCAAAATCTCTCTTCACTTTTCGCTATCCAAAAGAAGTCCATTCTCTCCCGCCCCGGTATCCCTCGCTCTGAGATCAACGAGATCATCCGAGGTGCTTACACAGATCACAATGTAGAAACATATCTGGTACAGAGGGCCATGGTGGTGCAAGGGTCGGTGGACCCGCACGCTCTGTACGTCAGTGGTGTCCAGCCGGCCGGCGCGATGGTGGGGGAGGAGGAGGAGGAGGACGAGGGGGTGGAGGTGGGGGAGCGGCGAAGGGGTCTGGTGGGGTGAGTGGAAAAGGCCGGAAGGGGAACGGGAAGTCTAAGGGTTCACAGCAGCAGCAGCAGCAGCAAACCCCGCCCTGGATGCAGCAGCCGTGACAGCAGCCACAGCAGCAGCCACAGCAGCAACAACAGCAGCCACAGCAGCAGCAGCAGCAACAGCAGCAGCAGCAGAAGCAGGGCGGGGGCGGAAGCGGCAGACCGGCGCCGGGGGCCATCAAAGGCCCTCAATGGCGTTGGGATGTCGCGTCCACCCGTTATGTTTGGGACGATACAGGTTCCAACCCGTTCGGCACGGGGGGGCAGGTTCCTCCGATGGGCTGGGCCCCTGCGCAGCCGCCGCGAGGGCAGCTACCGCAGGCCCCACCTCCGCCGGTGATGGCGAGCTGGGGTCCACGGCAGGGTGCTGCTGGCCCGCGGTTGTGCTTTCGTTGCAACCAGCCGGGCCACTTCATTGCACAGTGCCCGCACGAACTTCAAGCGCAAGCACATGCGAACATCGCCCGCCCTTTACCGCCCCCGTCTGTGTACTACGGTGGATTCACCTCGCCGATCTGCGACGGCCGTGGTGGCTATTTTCCGGGCGCTGCCCCCGCTGCCATCCCGTCTGCTGCCTTTCCGACCAGCTTTCCCCCCGAGCCCGAGGGCAGTGGCTACAACAACAGTGCTCCTACGTACGACGCCCATCTCCTCACCGCGCAGTTTGCGCACCAAGGCAAGAATGAGGGTGATTCTGGTTTTAAGTCTGGTATTTTCGGTTTTGGTGATGGTGAAATGTGGGTTGCGGATTCGGGTGCAACTTACCACGTTACCGGTGATCCCACTTTTATGTTTGAGTGTAAGCCACCCCCCATAGGTAGGGGTACCCTGTTGGTAGGTGACATGAGGTCGATGCAGGTAGAGTGCTTTGGGAAGCTGAGCATGGTGATGCACAGTGCCGGGGGAGATTTAGACGTTGTCTTGATGAACGTTGCGTATGTCCCTGGTTTTAAGTTCCACCTGTTTTCACTTCACGAGGTTACGTCCAAGTCTGAGTGTGGCGCGATGATGGATTCTGCTGGTGTACACCTTTTGGGTGGCCGCTTGATTTTTGCTCGTGGGGCCTCAGGATCGTATGTGAAGGCCACCAGAATGAAACCTGACTCGTTCATCGCAGCTGCTGTTTTGTCCCCTGGTAAGATGCAGACGATCGATATTAACGATCTCCACGTTGCTCTTGCTCACTCACACGAGACCACTTTGCGAGAGACTGCTCGCCAATTGGGCGTGAGAGTGACTGGGGAATTGGTACCGTGTGCTGGTTGTTCTGAGGCCAAGGGGAGGAGGATGGCTGTGCCTTGGTCGACCGTGTCCCGTTCAACCAAGCCTCTGCAGCGCGTGTTTGTGGACCTCTCTGGGAAGCGACCCCCGTCTGCTGGCGGGGCGTCATACCTGATGATGATAGTGGATGACTTCTCGCGACTCGGCTGGCCGTACTTCCTGAAGAAGAAGTCTGATGCGGCATCGGTGTTCGCTAAATTCCTATCTGATATCCGTGCTGACGGGCGCCCGTCCGTCGTCGAGTGCGTCCGTTCGGACCACGGCACTGAGTTCCTCAAGGCGGAGTTCGTGGCGATGCTCGACCACCACGGCATCCGCCGTGAGTACACGCCCGTTGCCTTTCCGAAGTACAACGGGGTCGTTGAGCGACGCATTGCATGCACGCTCGAGCTTGCGATGGCGTCCTGCCTGGAGGCCAACCGCCTGTTCGACGGCGAGAAATTTCCGGCAACAGGACCTCTCTGGGCGGAGGCGTGCCACCACGCCAGCGACGTCATCAACATGACGGCGAGGGTGACGGACAAGCCGGACATGCTCTCTCCGTTCCAGAAGTTCTACGGCAGGGCGCCGTTTGCGCGGCTGCTCCCCTTCCTGAAGCCGGGGTACCACCACGTGACGCGGACCCTGAAATCGAAGCCGAAGGCGGAGCCGTGTTTTTACCTGAGCAGCGGCACCCACCACCCACGGGACTGCTGCAAGATCCTGCTGCAGTCTGGCTTCAAGTCCTACACTCGCGATTTCATGTGGAAGCACCCGAGGAAGGCTTTTGTTGGTCTGCAGCCGGCGGTGCCGGAGGGGCCCTCCCCGACGCTGCCGCCGCCCCCGGGGGTGCAGGAGCTCCCGGACGACCTGAGTTTGGGATCTATGCCGTCGTCGCCGCTACCTCCGTCGCCATCGCCGCCACTGCCGTCGTCGCCGATAGTTGTGTCGCCTTCGCCGCCGCTGCCGTCGTCACCGATAGTTGTGTCGCCTTCGCCGCAGCTACCGACGTCGCCGCCACCGCTGTCGCCGTCGCCGCAGCTGCCGCCGCTGTCGTCGCCGCTGCAACCTCAGCCGCAGATGTCGGTGTGTGCTGCGCGGGAACTGGGGTCTCACAACCCGGGCCCGGAGGACGCTGGTGGGCAGATGGGCCGTACGAGGGGAGAGACGGCACGCAGCCGTGGAAGCCAGGAACATGGGCTGCTGTCGTTGATGGCGGCCCGGGAGGTAATTGGGCACGTGCTTTTCCACCAAAGCTCGCCAAACCAAAACCCCCCCCTGCCCACACGCCCGGCAAGCGAGCTCTCGACGCCGAACTCGTACGCCGAAGCCTGTGCCGACGACTACTCCCATCTTTGGGTGCAGGCGATGGAGAAGGAATTTCATGGCCTGGCTGACGCCGGGACATTTGGAGATTCATAGCAACCAAGGGGCTTGAACGTGATATCGGCGAAGTGGGTATACACGTGGAAGACAAACGAGCACGGCGAGGTGGTTAGGGCAAAGGCGAGGCTGGTAGCGAGGGGTTTCAAACAGCGTGAGGGTATTGATTTCTTTGAGACTTTTGCTCCGACGCCTGCGGCGTCGTGTTTTCGATTGTTGGCTGGTCTTGCGTGCGAGTTGGATTTAGATCTATGCCATTTTGATGCCGAGCAGGCATTCGTCCAGTCGAACCTGGAAGAGGATGTTTTTATGCGTCTACCTCAGGGTTGCGGTGAAATGTCCGGTATGATAGTACGGTTGAACCGCAGTCTCTACGGCTTAAAGCAAGCGNGTAGTGTTTTGGGAAGCTGAGCATGGTGATGCACAGTGCCGGGGGAGATTTAGACGTTGTCTTGATGAACGTTGCGTATGTCCCAGGTTTTAAGTTCCACCTGTTTTCACTGCACGAGGTTACGTCCAAGTCTGAGTGTGGCGCGATGATGGATTCTGCTGGTGTACACCTTATGGGTGGCCGCTTGATTTTTGCACGTGGGGCCTCAGGATCGTATGTGAAGGCCACCAGAGTGAAACCTGACTCGTTCATCGCAGCTGCTGTTTTGTCCCCTGGTAAGATGCAGACGATCGATATTAACGATCTCCACGTTGCTCTTGCTCACTCACACGAGACCACTTTGCGAGAGACTGCTCGCCAATTGGGCGTGAGAGTGACTGGGGAATTGGTACCGTGTGCTGGTTGTTCTGAGGCCAAGGAGAGGAGGATGGCTGTGCCTTGGTCGACCGTGTCCCGTTCAACCAAGCCTCTGCAGCGCGTGTTTGTGGACCTCTCTGGGAAGCGACCCCCGTCTGCTGGCGGGGCGTCATACCTGATGATGATAGTGGATGACTTCTCGCGACTCGGCTGGCCGTACTTCCTGAAGAAGAAGTCTGATGCGGCATCGGTGTTCGCTAAATTCCTATCTGATATCCGTGCTGACGGGCGCCCGTCCGTCGTCGAGTGCGTCCGTTCGGACCACGGCACTGAGTTCCTCAAGGCGGAGTTCGTGGCGATGCTCGACCACCACGGCATCCGCCGTGAGTACACGCCCGTTGCCTCTCCGAAGTACAACGGGGTCGTTGAGCGACGCATTGCATGCACGCTCGAACTTGCGATGGCGTCCTGCCTGGAGGCCAACCGCCTGTTCGACGGCGAGAAATTGCCGGCAACAGGACCTCTCTGGGCGGAGGCGTGCCACCACGCCAGCGACGTCATCAACATGACGGCGAGGGTGACGGACAAGCCGGACATGCTCTCTCCGTTCCAGAAGTTCTACGGCAGGGCGCCGTTTGCGCGGCTGCTCCCCTTCCTGAAGCCGGGGTACCACCACGTGACGCGGACCCTGAAATCGAAGCCGAAGGCGGAGCCGTGTTTTTACCTGAGCAGCGGCACCCACCACCCACGGGACTGCTGCAAGATCCTGCTGCAGTCTGGCTTCAAGTCCTACACTCGCGATTTCATGTGGAAGCACCCGAGGAAGGCTTTTGTTGGTCTGCAGCCGGCGGTGCCGGAGGGGCCCTCCCCGACGCTGCCGCCGCCCCCGGGGGTGCAGGAGCTCCCGGACGACCTGAGTTTGGGGTCTGTGCCGTCGTCGCCGCTACCTCCGCCGCCATCGCCATCACCGCCACTGCCGTCGTCGCCGATAGTTGTGTCGCCTTCGCCGCCGCTGACGTCGTCACCGATAGTTGTGTCGCCTTCGCCGCCGCTGCCGTCGTCACCGATAGTTGTGTCGCCTTCGCCGCAGCTACCGACGTCGCCGCCACCGCTGTCGCCGTCGCCGCAGCTGCCGCCGCCGTCGTCGCCGCTGCAACCTCAGCCGCAGATGTCGGTGTGTGCTGCGCGGGAACTGGGGTCTCACAACCCGGGCCCGGAGGACGCTGGTGGGCAGATGGGCCGTACGAGGGGAGAGACGGCACGCAACCGTGGAAGCCAGGAACATGGGCTGCTGTCGTTGATGGCGGCCCGGGAGGTAATTGGGCACGTGCTTTTCCACCAAAGCTCGCCACACCAAAACCCCCCCCTGCCCACACGCCCGGCAAGCGAGCTCTCGACGCCGAACTCGTACGCCGAAGCCTGTGCCGACGACTACTCCCATCTTTGGGTGCAGGCGATGGAGAAGGAATTTCATGGCCTGGCTGACGCCGGGACATTTGGAGATTCATAGCAACCAAGGGGCTTGAACGTGATATCGGCGAAGTGGGTATACACGTGGAAGACAAACGAGCACGGCGAGGTGGTTAGGGCAAAGGCGAGGCTGGTAGCGAGGGGTTTCAAACAGCGTGAGGGTATTGATTTCTTTGAGACTTTTGCTCCGACGCCTGCGGCGTCGTGTTTTCGGTTGTTGGCTGGTCTTGCGTGCGAGTTGGATTTAGATCTATGCCATTTCGATGCCGAGCAGGCATTCGTCCAGTCGAACCTGGAAGAGGATGTTTTTATGCGTCTACCTCAGGGTTGCGGCGAAATGTCCGGTATGATAGTACGATTGAACCGCAGTCTCTACGGCTTAAAGCAAGCGTCGAGATCGTGGCACAATCACTTGATGATGCAGATGAAGAGTCTTGGATTTGAGCAGTGCCCCGCGGATGCTTGTGTTATGCGTCTGATCGAGTCGGGGTCTGTTTCCATAGTAACAGTAGTGCATGTAGATGATATATTTGCGGTGGGACGAAAGGACAGGTGYGATCAGTTCTGCGATGACCTGAATCGACTTGTCCCGATCAATAATCTGGGCGAGTTGAGGTGGTATGCTGGATGCCGTTTTTCTAGGGACTGGGGGGCTGGTACGTTGACGATTTCGCAGCAATCTTTCGCTGAAAACACTGCTGCAAAATTCAATGTCGACTCGAGCAGGATGACTCCGCTCGCAACAGGCCTGGAGCTCGAGGAGTTCGACGTGACTGAACCCGACGGCGACTGGCCCTTTCGCGAGTTAGTTGGGTGCTTGATGTGGCTTGCAAACCAGACGCGACCGGATATCTCGAACGCTGTTCGAGCGGTAGCTAGGTACACATGTTCACCCAAGGAGAAGCACTGGAGAGCAGCGATCGGTATTTTAGAGTACGTACCTAGCTACCGCTCGAACAGCGTTCGAGATATCCGGTCGCGTCTGGTTTGCAAGCCACATCAAGCACCCAACTAACTCGCGAAAGGGCCAGTCGCCGTCAGGTTCAGTCACGTCGAACTCCTCGAGCTCCAGGCCTGTTGCGAGCGGAGTCATCCTGCTCGAGTCGACATTGAATTTTGCAGCAGTGTTTTCAGCGAAAGATTGCTGCGAAATCGTCAACGTACCAGCTCCCCAATCCCTAAACCACGGCATCCAGCATACCACCTCAACTCGCCCAGATTATTGATCGGGACAAGTCGATTCAGGTCATCGCAGAACTAGTCACCCCTGTCCTTCCGTCCCATCGCAAATATATCACCCACATGCGCTACTGTTACTATGGAAACAGACCCCGACTCGATCAGACGCATAACACAAGCATCCGCGGGGCACTGCTCAAATCCAAGACTCTTCATCTGCATCATCAAGTGATTGTGCCACGATCTCGATGGATATCGAGTCGAAACCGTCGTAGACTTCTGAGGAGTTATATATGTATGATGGCTTTTATGATGTGGCGGGAAGGGACCGTCAGGTTGAGTGGTGGGATTTCATTCCCCCGCTTTTGGTGCGATGCGACGCAGCATCTGCCACTGTGATAAATAATATATTTCTGTGTTTTCTTCTTGAGCGGTGTGCTCTCCTCTTGATCGTCCTCGACTTATACCTGCTCGAGCCCGGACACTTCTAATATATACCGAGTATGTACAACTGATTGTTCGTTCATGTACGCAGCAGCAGTCAGTGTGCACCACGCGATGCGTGCCGCTCACGTTGTATACATGAGCTGCTTGCGGCACTCTGCGATGGATCTGACACTATATATCGTCGTTGAGGGAGCGGGGCATGGTTTTGTGCATGCATGCACGCATGCGGCTACGGGTATATATGTTGGCCGTTTGCTGCTGCTCTGCTTGCAGCACAGCAGCAGCAGCAGTGCATATATACACAGAGATAGATACGTACATAAACGGTGAGCCTTGCTCATATCGTGATTTTTGTTTTTTTGAACGACGCTGTCTGTCGCATCTGCTACAGAGGACAGGGGTAGGTGTGTCCTCTTTCGAGGCTTGTGAGACCCGAACGATTGTCGGTAGCCGTGCCGATGTGCTTGAAACAGGTGTGGATGGCTCTACCCGATTTCTATTTACTACAGAATCAACAAGAGCTGCCAACAACGAGATCAGTTCTTTGATGCAACATATGAAAGATACCTGGTTGCCGACGAAGTCATAAAAAATATCGATTCTTCTGCAACAGTAGTGTGTGAATCTATAGTAGGCAGCCATACCGAACGCGAGATATTATGTGAGAAACTACCGTATAAGCAGTCCATCAATTTATCTGACTCTCTCCTCTTTGAAGCTCGGGTCTCCTGCTTTGAGGCGCTTCTCTTCCCTAAAACTCTTGTTCTTCTTGGAAAGTTTTCACACCCTGTACAACTACAACTAACAACTACAACTAATAGTTGTGCGCGGCCGCATCTACTCAGTAGTTGTCCCTAAACAACTAGTTGCACAGGTTTTCCAAACAATAGTTGTCTACAGATAACTAGTTGCACAACTTTTTCAAACAGTAGTTGTCTACAGACAACTAGTTGCACAACTTTTTCAAACAGTAGTTGTCTACAGACAACTAGTTGCACAACTTTTTCAAACAGTAGTTGTCTGCAGACAACTAGTTGCACAACTTTTTCAAACAGTAGTTGTCTACAGACAACTAGTTGCACAACTTTTTCAAACAGTAGTTGTCTGCAGACAACTAGTTGCACAACTTTTTCATCAAGAAGTTGTCTACAGACAACTAGTTGCACAACTTTTTCAAAGAGTAGTTGTCTACAGACAACTAGTTGCACAACTTTTTCAAAGAGTGGTTGTCTGCAGACAACTAGTTGCACAACTTTCTCAAACAGTAGTTGCCTACGGACAACTAGTTGCACGACTTTTCCAAACAGTAGTTGTCGTAAAGACAACTAGTTGCACAACTTTTTCGAACAGTAGCAGTTGTAGTTGTACAGGGTGTGCTGTTTTTGGAAGGTAACCTGGGCCTCATTCCTGAGGAAATCCCGAAGCTGGGCCATGACGTGGTGCACACCAAGATCCCCCGGACGGTTGTCGAACCCCATGGTGGGGCTGGCACAGCTCGACGGCGTGTTTGGTCCGTTGGACCTCACCGACGAAGTGGAGCCGGAGGTTGCAACAGGAGACTAGTAGAGTAATCCGGCGGAGGGGCGGCGCGTGATAGCGGCCTGGCCGAGTTGCGATTATGTCTTGCTATTAATAGTCGAGAGGCTTTTAGAAGCTCGCCTCTATTCTGATATTTGTCCACACGAATTACGAATTACGCAATCTCTCATCATATGTATGATGCGGCAGAATGATAATGGGGGGGGGTGAGGTGCGGCTTTCGGTGGGTGTTGGGTAGTGCATTTTGTTTCGCGCGTTCTGGGCGGCACACACACGAAAACGATAGAATAGATGCAATCACGTGGAAGATGTAAAGGCCAATAGCAATGGTTTTCGTTTGGTGCGGCGATTGGGAGTAGCACATGTCGAACAATACACACGTTCAGGTTGTCCGCAGACAACTAATCAGACAACTAATAGTTGTGCACGGCCGCAACTACTCAGTAGTTGCCCCAAAACAACTAGATGCATAGGTTTTTCACCCAGTAGTTGTCTGCGGACAACTAGTTGCACAAGTTTTTCAAACAGTAGTTGTCTACAGACAACTAGTTGCACAAGTTTTCAAAACAGTAGTTATCTACAGACAACTAGTTGCAAAACTTTTTCAAATAGTAATTGTCTGCAGACAACTAGTTGCACAACTTTTTCAAAGAGTAGTTGTCTACAGACAACTAGTTGCACAACGTTTTCAAACAGTAGTTGTCTGCAGACAACTAGTTGCACAACGTTTTCATCAAGTAGTTGTCTACAGACAACTAGTTGCACAACTTTTTCATCAAGTAGTTGTCTACAGACAACTAGTTGCACAGCTTTTTCAAAGAGTAGTTGTCCGCAGACAACTAGTTGCACAGGTTTTCCAAAACGTAGTTGTCTGCAGACAACTAGTTGCACAACTTTTTCAAACAGTAGTTGTCTACAGACAACTAGTTGCACAAGTTTTCAAAACAGTAGTTATCTACAGACAACTAGTAATTGCAAAACTTTTTCAAACAGTAGTTGTCTGCAGACAACTAGTTGCACAAATTTTTCAAAGAGTAGTTGTCTACAGACAACTAGTTGCACAACGTTTTCAAACAGTAGTTGTCTGCAGACAACTAGTTGCACAATTTTTTCATCAAGTAGTTGTCTACAGACAACTAGTTGCACAACTTTTTCATCAAGTAGTTGTCTACAGACAACTAGTTGCGCAGCTTTTTCAAAGAGTAGTTGTCCGCAGACAACTAGTTGCACGACTTTTCCAAACAGTAGTTGTCTACAGACAACTAGTTGCACAACCGTTTCACACAGTAGTTGTCTGGCAGACAACTACAATTAGTTGTAGTTGTACAGGGTGTGAAAGTTTTGTTCTTCGTTTCACGGATATCATGTTCTCCGTGGATCTTTGATTTTTTAATTGAGGCGAGATATTTTGAGTGGAGACTCGCACCACAAATATCTCTCTCAGCAGCAACAGCACCACGCATATCATCCTCAGCGGCCAGTAGAGCCGAGGTATCTCTGCAAGATCCGCGCACTTCGAGGTCGCTGCGCTCGGCGGCGGCGCTTGACCCAAGAGTGCGCGCGGGCGGAAAGTGACAGGCGGAGGCTGAGGGAGGCGACCCTCGAGAAGAGCGGGCGAGAAAGCCAACGCGAGGCCGTCGAAACGGGTCCCAAGTGCGAGTCCGGTCTGAAGCGAAGTGAAGCTCCAGGAGGCCCGAGAGGTCGAGAGAGGTTGGAGTCAAACATATATATATATACGTACAAATTCGATGAAAATCGACGAGCGTTGGGAATGCTGAACCCTCTGTACGCGATAAAAATCAAGGCAAGAACCGTAGTGGGGAGGAGGGAGAAGAGCCTGCTGTGTGACCCCGGATCTGAGTTACGACTAGGGAGGGAGAGGGGCAGAAGTGCGAAGATAATGAATGAGATGAAAAAAAACACACACACAGTCTGGTGGTATTTTAGTGAAGACCTAACTATCTATGCCCATATATGGTACCGGGGATGGAGCTTAAACGTCCCCGTAGTCGTGATTTAAATCTCGCCTACGTAGTCGAGATTATCAGTCCCCATACATTCGTACCTTTGTTATGGTACTGCTGGAACGATGTGAAAACGTTGGTACATACCTGGTATCGGGTCTTATATGAATCGTATTGGTAGTAATTGGAAGGCGTATCTTACATGGGTTCCAGGGAGGGTGGCCGTCAGGCCGCCCGCACGATGCCTTTGGGTCTATCGGTAGGGTTTTTTTTTTTATTACGACGCATTTTTATTAGTCAATACGCTATAATACGAGTGCTTTACCCTTTACCGAGCGAGATTAAAAACGGGTTTTGATTACGAGCTGGTTCAAGGGCGGGTGAAAAAAAGAACCCGAGACCCACACTCACATTTTTGCATTTGGGGTCGACTGGGGGGGGGGGGGGGGGTTTTTTTGTTNGAGTCGCCATGGAGTCGCCATAGAGTCGCCATGGACATGCCATGTACGTGCCATGGAGTCGCCATGGACATGCCATGGAGTCGCCATGGAGTCGTCATGGAGTCGCCATGGACATGCCATAGAGTCACCATGGTGTCGCCATGGAGCCGCCATGGAGTCGCCATGGACATGCCATGGACGTGCCATGGAGTCGCCATGGACATGCCATGGAGTCGCCATGGAGTCGCCATGGAGTCACCATAGAGTCGCCATGGACATGCCATGGGGTCGCCATGGATTCACCATGGAGTTACCATGGACATGCCATGGCGTCGCCATGGCGTCGCCATGGAGTCGCCATGGAGTCGCCATGGACATGCCATGGAGTCGCCATGGGCAGTGCCATGAGAGTCGCCATGGGCAGCATATCGCATGGCATGTACGTGCCATGGAGTCGCCATGGACATGCCATGGAGTCGCCATGGCAGCATCGTGCATGGAGTCGCCATGGACATGCCATGGAGTCGCCACGGCCATGCCATGGAGTCGCCACGGAGTCGCCATGGGGTCGCCATGGACACGCCATGGATTCGCCATGGAGTCGCCATGGAGTTGCCATGGAGTCGCCATGGACATGCCATGGAGTCGCCATGGCGCTGCTGTCGGGTAACCATGGCCTGTCCGTGGCGGTGTGCAAAAATAACGCGCAAACAAATGTCGGATAATGTACATCACCCTGGCACTGGTGCTTATGTTCGGCCTTGACGTACGTACGTAGCACACAGGCCTTCCCCTTCGAAGTCTGCTGCTCTGTCTGTGCTGTTTGCTGCTGGTTGATGTTGTTGGTACTTCTCCTGGCATTGTTCCCCCTCTTGAGCGTCTTGCGCCTGACACGGAGAGCTCTGACTGCCTGGTCTGCAGCTGGTGGTGGCCTCTTTGCTGCTGTGGTGCTGCTGCTGTGGTGGTGGTGCTGTGCTGCTGCTGCTGCTGCTGATGATGATGATGGCACCGAGGACGGCGCTCGTATGTACAGAAACATGACATTCCCGTGAGCGCGGGTCGAATTTCGGGGTAGTTTTGGCCTTTCGGCCAATGAGGATCGTCGTACGAGCTGGTTCCAGCGAGAGCAGGAACGTTTCGGCTTCAGACTTTTGCGCCCTAAGGCCGACTCTTATGGGATCGGAATCCAGAAACCAAAACAGTAGGGCTGTGAGTCGGTTTAAATTCACGACTAATAATTAGTCGCTAGTCGGCCAAAAACGCCCCCCCCGGCCGAGGGGGCCCCGCTGGAGGCGCCCCCGAAGGGCCCGCCGGAGGCGCCTCCGGAGGCGGAAAACACGCAATTTGGCTTCATTTTACGCAAGAAAAGCGAAAACAATATGACCTAGATTCACATAAGTTTCAAACGAAAAACACAAAAAATCTTCAATTTACACAAGAAATTCACAAAAAAAACGAGAAGTACAACGCATGCACCAGCAGGTAGATCTACCCCGGACTAGAGGAGCTTGACAGCAATTGTTTGAATCGCAATACTACCTGGCGGGGATACGAGCGAAAAAGCGAACTCATCACCAAGATAGCGGTGCAAAAATTATCCCCAGAAGAAAAGGTTTTCTTGGGTAGGGGCATCGGCGAAATCACCGTTCGCCTCGCAAAGCTTGCGCACAGCTATGCCAGGGAGCGAGTCCTTGAGGTAGACCATGAAAAACTTTCACAGCGGGTTGTTGGATCTGAGCGGCTTGCTGCGCCTCTGCTCATGCTTCACGCGGTAGAGCACGGTTTCGGGGTCGCGTGCACTCGCCAAGCAAGGTGGTCCGCGGGCCGATAATGGCCACAACTTCGCCGACGGGATCTCCGCCCTCAGCGTTGGCATTGGGTGCGCCAGGGCTGACGCCGTCTGTACCGTCGAGACAGATGGGCTGTTCCGCCATGTTTGCGTGTGTGTGTGGATCTCCCGCTGTGCGCTGTAGTGTCACAGGGCATGTGAGGGTATCCGCAGCCCGCAGCAATTCACGTTAAAAGCTGTACCCCGCATTAAAAAATCCTTCCTACAGTTAGTTAAGGAAAACCCAATAAGTCGGAAAGTCGGCACCTCCGTTTCACGACTGGCTATTAGTCCGACTAATAACTAGTCGGCGACTTAAGTCGTGCCGACTCATAGTCCTACAAAACAGCTTTTCCCCTTTGTGGTGGTGAAACCCGCACAAGGCTCCGCTTCTTTTTCTGTCCCAAAACCTGCCCGACGCAGCAAAAAAAACGAGCTTTTCGCACACAGCAACCACCGATGCCACGATTTATCGCTTCACAGAGCACGGGTCACGCTAAAACTTCAAAGGCGGTATGCTCCTCTTCTCTGAGCGTCCTCGCTGCCAAGTATGAGGGCCGTAGGTGGCCTGTGGCTAGATGTCTCGCACATAACGTGAGGCCTGGTCCATTTCTGTTTCAACTTTTTGCTGATCGAAACAGGGTAAATACCCTGTTTCGATCAGCAAAAAGTTGAGACAGAAATGGACCAGGCCTCACGTTATGTGCGAGACCTCTAGATACCCTGTTTCGATCAGAAAAAGTTGAGACAGAAATGGACCAGGCCTCACGTTATGTGCGAGACCTCTAGCCACAGGCCACCTACGGCCCTCATACTTGGCAGCGAGGACGCTCAGAGAAGAGGAGCATACAACCTTGGAAGTTTTAGCGCGACCCGTGCTCTGTGAGGCGATAACTCGTGGCATCGGTGGTTGCTGTGTGCCAAAACTCGTTTTTTTTTCTTTTGGGCTGCGTCCAGAAATGGCCTATCACTACCGACGGCACTGCTCGCGGGTTTCTGTACGATGAAGGGAAAACCTGTTTTTTTTCATTCCGATCCCATAAGAGTCGGCCTAATTGAAAACGAGTTGGAAAACGAAATTTGGCATGGTTGTCGTTCATGACCTTACGAAAAAACGTCATGATGGTCTTTTTTGAAAAAGTGATTTTTTGGTGAAGTAGGCACATTGTAACTTTTTTATTTATATTTTTCGGCAACTTTGACCCAAAATTACCGACGGAAAAAAACAAACAATAAAAAAGGCCGTTCTCACGAAGTTTCGTATGATCGTGAAGAACAGCCCTGCCAAATTTCGTTGTCCAACTCTTCTTGGACCCGGGCGCTAAAGTGATTTCCGTGAAAGTAAATAGTCCCCGTAGGGTTTCCAAAGAGCTCGATACATTGTTCTAGTACTTCAGCAGGCGTTCATCGTAACACACTGTACCGGATCGCATAACAAAGCAAGTGTCAACGATGTCTTCCCCTTGTTGATGCGATCACATCAACACGTCTACTCGTAGCGTCTAAATATCCTACGTATTGACCGAATTATGGCCGATAGAAGAATCGTATGGATTTTAGTATTGACCACTTTAATCCCTATACAACAACGCCTCCCCAAGTAATACGAACAATTCCCATATCTCACGAACTACAGCTCGGACGCCAAAACCAGCTTCACCGATGTGTCGCCTCGTTGATGCGGTCACGTGGATATGCTTTGTGTTGCGAGTTTCAGGGTATTCATTGTTTTATTGCCCGAAGGTGGAATGATACGCCTTTTCCTGGAACCAGCCAAGGGCGGGTGAAAAAAAGAACCCGAGACCCTCACCCCCCCCCCCCTCTCAACACACCCTGATTTTATTTTGTTTTGCTCAAACTAAACATCTATTTCTCAGCCTTTGGGCGTCAGTTGCTCAGCAAGACGTTGTCGAAACAATGCGCACGAGCCCTACGTGTGTTGTTTGTGTGTTTCATGAATAACTTGGATGGTGAGCAGTGTTGAAAGTGGTGTTTGGTTTAATTTGTCTGCAATAATAGTCGGAGGGAGGGCGAACAAACGAAGTGCTGAAAAGTCGGATGAGTTGGATGAGTCAAGATAGTGCAGATGGACTCGCCGCCCCAGTTGCTACAGCAGACTCAGCAGCAGCTACTGCTCCATCTTTCTGCGACTGCTGTACGTGGCAGTGGCTGATGCTACACAACCTAATAGTATCTGGGGTGCTTTCAACGTCCGTTGTGTCCCAAAAGGCTTGCACACAACGAACGTGCAACAGCACCTTACATTCCGAGCAACAGTAAGTAGCGGTTTCCACGGACATCTTCTGGGTACTTGCAGCCCGAAGAGATACCATACTTCGCCATGGGCGCAACAACCCGTGTCCTCCCCACAGAGGTGTACGCGGGCGGGGGTGTACGCGGTTCGTCGAAAAACGCGGCCAATCCCGCCGCGTTTTCGACGGTTTCAAAAGAAAAAAGAAAAAACACTTCCAACTTCATAAATAATACTTCATAAAATACAGCATATCAACGACCAAACAATAACAATAATTAAAAAGCTTTATATAAAACAACAAAAACATTACGCTCCCCACCCACAATGTTGTAAGGACGTAAGGACCTGTGATTACACTAACACGACCATACATATATGGAACCCCCCCCCCCACTACCCCCTCACCCCCCTATCCCCCTATCCCCGTCCCCTGTTTCCCCGTCCCCATCCTCGTCTAACAACACATTTGGTGATATAGATGTACTCGATTACTTTACCAAATATCATACTTGCTCCTCTATTCGGGTTTTATATAGTATCAGTGCGCAGAATGATCATGGGATACCCTTGTTACATTTCCTGCTGACCCGGGTAGTATCCAGGGGAGTCACTGAACCTATATCCTTAACGGGAATAACACATAACACGCGCGAACGAGCTTATTATAAAATCGAGTAGTAACTACCTAGGTCTATCACTAGTACATCACGAAACCTACACCAATACCACAAATAACACATAGAACAAAAAATCTACGCAGCTCGCAAAGTTGAGTATCTACTATTCAATCGGTTGAACTCACAGCTGACGTATTTATAATAATTTTATTTAATGTAATTAAGTCTCGCTCGCGTTTTCCGAGCTACTGGCAGCTCTGCTGGTGAGGGTACTGAGCTCTATTCCACCTGACTGACTTGGGCTCAGCTGCGTTGTCTTACAGTCTGCTATTAGGTTTCATGGTCAGGTTGCATCAGGCAATGGATCAGGCGGTGTACGTTCGCCTACACAGCAGTGTACTGCAAGCCCAAGCTGCTGTTTTGTTCGCTGCTTCTGTGCTTGGCTGTGACTCTCTCAGTTCAACCAGTGCTGGCAAGTGCCCATTCTAAAACCAAGTAACTTGTGGTTGAGTTAAGGGTTGAGTCATTGGTTATATAGGATTTAGTATAGGAACCTGAACCCCCCCCCCCCCTCCCCCATATAATATTGATAATAAGGTGGGTGGCGTCGGTTGCAACGAGCTGTAAAACACGCCACTCGCTGCGTGAGCTAGACAACCAGGGCGTTTTTTTTTTTTTTGGCGGTCACCAAAGCTGGCGGTCGAGTTAGATCATGTTGTCGGGGTGGAGAACCTTTGTCTCCGCACAAGGGGAATGGGTCGTATGCACGTTAATCTCTCTCCCCTCCCCGGTGAAGAGAACGCGATACGACCATTCCCCTTGTGCGGAACAAAGGTTCTCCACCCCGCACAAATGATCTACTCGACCGCCAGCTTTGGTGACCGCCAAAAAAAATAACAAAAAAAAACGGCACCCTGGTTGTCTAGCTCACGCAGCGAGTGGCGTGTTTTACAGCGTCGTTGCCAACCGACGCCAACCCAACCTATAAATGTAATATATTTATAGGGGGGGGTAAAACCATTTGGGGGGGGTATTTTCCAGTTCCTATACTAAATCATACCAGGTATATAATAACCAATGATCCAACCCTTGACTCAACTACAAGTTACTTGGTTTTAGGATGGGCACTTGTCAGCGACTGTGTTGAACTGGGAGAAGAGTCACAGCCAAGCACAGAAGCAGCGAACAAAACAGCAGTCTTGGGTCTTGCAGTACACTGCTGTGTAGGCGAACGTACACCGCCTGATCCATTGCCTGATGCAACCTGACCATGAAACCTAATAGCAGACTGTAGACAACGCAACTGAGCCCAAGTGAGTCAGGTGACTAGAGCCCAGTACCAGCAGAGCTGCCAGTAGCTCGGAAAACGCGGCGAGACTTAATTAATTAAATAAAATTATTATAAATACGTCAGCTGTGAGTTCAACCGATTGAATAGTAGATACTCAACTTTGCGAGCTGCGTAGAATTTTTGTTCTATGTGTTATTTGTGGTATTGGTGTAGGCTTCGTGATGTACTAGGAACCTAGTAGTTACTACTCGATTTTATAATAAGCCGTTCGCGCGTGTTATGTGTGTATTCCTCGTTAAGGATATAGTTCAGTGACTCCCCTGGATACTACCCGGGTCAGCAGGACAATGTAACAAGGGTATCCCATGATCATTCTGCGCACTGATACTATATAACCCGAATAGAGGAGACAAGTATGATATTTGGTAAAGTAATCGAGTACATCTATATCACAAAATGTGTTGTTAGACGAGGGTGGGGACGGGGGAACAGGGGGACGGGGGATAGGGGGATAGGGGGGTAGGGGGGTAGGGGGGGGGGGGGTCCATATGTATGGTCGTGTTAGTGTAATCACAGGTCCTTACGTCCTTACAACATTGTGGGTGGGGAGCGTAATGTTTTTGTTGTTTTATATAAAGCTTTTTAATTATTGTTATTGTTTGGTCGTTGATATGCTGTATTTTATGAAGTATTATTTATGAAGTTGGAAGTGTTTTTTCTTTTTTCTTTTGAAACCGTCGAAAACGCGGCGGGATTGGCCGCGTTTTTCGACGAACCGCGTACACCCCCGCCCGCGTACACCTCTGTGGGGAGGACACGGGTTGTTGCGCCCATGGCGAAGTATGGTATCTCTTCGGGCTGCAAGTACCCAGAAGATGTCCGTGGAAACCGCTACTTACTGTTGCTCGGAATGTAAGGTGCTGTTGCACGTTCGTTGTGTGCAAGCCTTTTGGGACACAACGGACGTTGAAAGCACCCCAGATACTATTAGGTTGTGTAGCATCAGCCACTGCCACGTACAGCAGTCGCAGAAAGATGGAGCAGTAGCTGCTGCTGAGTCTGCTGTAGCAACTGGGGCGGCGAGTCCATCTGCACTATCTTGACTCATCCAACTCATCCGACTTTTCAGCACTTCGTTTGTTCGCCCTCCCTCCGACTATTATTGCAGACAAATTAAACCAAACACCACTTTCAACACTGCTCACCATCCAAGTTATTCATGAAACACACAAACAACACACGTAGGGCTCGTGCGCATTGTTTCGACAACGTCTTGCTGAGCAACTGACGCCCAAAGGCTGAGAAATAGATGTTTAGTTTGAGCAAAACAAAATAAAATCAGGGTGTGTTGAGAGGGGGGGGGGGGGGGGGTCTCGGGTTCTTTTTTTCACCCGCCCTTGGCTGGTTCCAGGAAAAGGCGTATCATTCCACCTTCGGGCAATAAAACAATGAATACCCTGAAACTCGCAACACAAAGCATATCCACGTGACCGCATCAACGAGGCGATCACATCGGTGAAGCTGGTTTTGGCGTCCGAGCTGTAGTTCGTGAGATATGGGAATTGTTCGTATTACTTGGGGAGGCGTTGTTGTATAGGGATTAAAGTGGTCAATACTAAAATCCATACGATTCTTCTATCGGCCATAATTCGGTCAATACGTAGGATATTTAGACGCTACGAGTAGACGTGTTGATGTGATCGCATCAACAAGGGGAAGACATCGTTGACACTTGCTTTGTTATGCGATCCGGTACAGTGTGTTACGATGAACGCCTGCTGAAGTACTAGAACAATGTATCGAGCTCTTTGGAAACCCTACGGGGACTATTTACTTTCACGGAAATCACTTTAGCGCCCGGGTCCAAGAAGAGTTGGACAACGAAATTTGGCAGGGCTGTTCTTCACGATCATACGAAACTTCGTGAGAACGGCCTTTTTTATTGTTTGTTTTTTTCCGTCGGTAATTTTGGGTCAAAGTTGCCGAAAAATATAAATAAAAAAGTTACAATGTGCCTACTTCACCAAAAAATCACTTTTTCAAAAAAGACCATCATGACGTTTTTTCGTAAGGTCATGAACGACAACCATGCCAAATTTCGTTTTCCAACTCGTTTTCAATTAGGCCGACTCTTATGGGATCGGAATGAAAAAAAACAGGTTTTCCCTTCATCGTACAGAAACCCGCGAGCAGTGCCGTCGGTAGTGATAGGCCATTTCTGGACGCAGCCCAAAAGAAAAAAAAACGAGTTTTGGCACACAGCAACCACCGATGCCACGAGTTATCGCCTCACAGAGCACGGGTCGCGCTAAAACTTCCAAGGTTGTATGCTCCTCTTCTCTGAGCGTCCTCGCTGCCAAGTATGAGGGCCGTAGGTGGCCTGTGGCTAGAGGTCTCGCACATAACGTGAGGCCTGGTCCATTTCTGTCTCAACTTTTTCTGATCGAAACAGGGTATCTAGAGGTCTCGCACATAACGTGAGGCCTGGTCCATTTCTGTCTCAACTTTTTGCTGATCGAAACAGGGTATTTACCCTGTTTCGATCAGCAAAAAGTTGAAACAGAAATGGACCAGGCCTCACGTTATGTGCGAGACATCTAGCCACAGGCCACCTACGGCCCTCATACTTGGCAGCGAGGACGCTCAGAGAAGAGGAGCATACCGCCTTTGAAGTTTTAGCGTGACCCGTGCTCTGTGAAGCGATAAATCGTGGCATCGGTGGTTGCTGTGTGCGAAAAGCTCGTTTTTTTTGCTGCGTCGGGCAGGTTTTGGGACAGAAAAAGAAGCGGAGCCTTGTGCGGGTTTCACCACCACAAAGGGGAAAAGCTGTTTTGTAGGACTATGAGTCGGCACGACTTAAGTCGCCGACTAGTTATTAGTCGGACTAATAGCCAGTCGTGAAACGGAGGTGCCGACTTTCCGACTTATTGGGTTTTCCTTAACTAACTGTAGGAAGGATTTTTTAATGCGGGGTACAGCTTTTAACGTGAATTGCTGCGGGCTGCGGATACCCTCACATGCCCTGTGACACTACAGCGCACAGCGGGAGATCCACACACACACGCAAACATGGCGGAACAGCCCATCTGTCTCGACGGTACAGACGGCGTCAGCCCTGGCGCACCCAATGCCAACGCTGAGGGCGGAGATCCCGTCGGCGAAGTTGTGGCCATTATCGGCCCGCGGACCACCTTGCTTGGCGAGTGCACGCGACCCCGAAACCGTGCTCTACCGCGTGAAGCATGAGCAGAGGCGCAGCAAGCCGCTCAGATCCAACAACCCGCTGTGAAAGTTTTTCATGGTCTACCTCAAGGACTCGCTCCCTGGCATAGCTGTGCGCAAGCTTTGCGAGGCGAACGGTGATTTCGCCGATGCCCCTACCCAAGAAAACCTTTTCTTCTGGGGATAATTTTTGCACCGCTATCTTGGTGATGAGTTCGCTTTTTCGCTCGTATCCCCGCCAGGTAGTATTGCGATTCAAACAATTGCTGTCAAGCTCCTCTAGTCCGGGGTAGATCTACCTGCTGGTGCATGCGTTGTACTTCTCGTTTTTTTTGTGAATTTCTTGTGTAAATTGAAGATTTTTTGTGTTTTTCGTTTGAAACTTATGTGAATCTAGGTCATATTGTTTTCGCTTTTCTTGCGTAAAATGAAGCCAAATTGCGTGTTTTCCGCCTCCGGAGGCGCCTCCGGCGGGCCCTTCGGGGGCGCCTCCAGCGGGGCCCCCTCGGCCGGGGGGGGCGTTTTTGGCCGACTAGCGACTAATTATTAGTCGTGAATTTAAACCGACTCACAGCCCTACTGTTTTGGTTTCTGGATTCCGATCCCATAAGAGTCGGCCTTAGGGCGCAAAAGTCTGAAGCCGAAACGTTCCTGCTCTCGCTGGAACCAGCTCGTACGACGATCCTCATTGGCCGAAAGGCCAAAACTACCCCGAAATTCGACCCGCGCTCACGGGAATGTCATGTTTCTGTACATACGAGCGCCGTCCTCGGTGCCATCATCATCATCAGCAGCAGCAGCAGCAGCACAGCACCACCACCACAGCAGCAGCACCACAGCAGCAAAGAGGCCACCACCAGCTGCAGACCAGGCAGTCAGAGCTCTCCGTGTCAGGCGCAAGACGCTCAAGAGGGGGAACAATGCCAGGAGAAGTACCAACAACATCAACCAGCAGCAAACAGCACAGACAGAGCAGCAGACTTCGAAGGGGAAGGCCTGTGTGCTACGTACGTACGTCAAGGCCGAACATAAGCACCAGTGCCAGGGTGATGTACATTATCCGACATTTGTTTGCGCGTTATTTTTGCACACCGCCACGGACAGGCCATGGTTACCCGACAGCAGCGCCATGGCGACTCCATGGCATGTCCATGGCGACTCCATGGCAACTCCATGGCGACTCCATGGCGAATCCATGGCGTGTCCATGGCGACCCCATGGCGACTCCGTGGCGACTCCATGGCATGGCCGTGGCGACTCCATGGCATGTCCATGGCGACTCCATGGCACGTCCATGGCATGTCCATGGCGACTCCATGGCATGTCCATGGCGACTCCATGGCACGTCCATGGCATGTCCATGGCGACTCCATGGCATGCCCATGGCGACTCCATGGCATGCCCATGGCGACTCCATGGCATGTCCATGGCGACTCCATGCCGACTCCATGGCGACGCCATGGCGACGCCATGGCATGTCCATGGTAACTCCATGGTGAATCCATGGCGACCCCATGGCATGTCCATGGCGACTCTATGGTGACTCCATGGCGACTCCATGGCGACTCCATGGCATGTCCATGGCGACTCCATGGCACGTCCATGGCATGTCCATGGCGACTCCATGGCGGCTCCATGGCGACACCATGGTGACTCTATGGCATGTCCATGGCGACTCCATGACGACTCCATGGCGACTCCATGGCATGTCCATGGCGACTCCATGGCACGTACATGGCATGTCCATGGCGACTCTATGGCGACTCCATGGCGACTCCATGGCATGTCCATGGCGGTGCAATGGTGTCGCCATGGAGTCGCCATGGACATGCCATGGAGTCGCCATGGACATGCCATGGACGTGCCATGGAGTCGCCATGGACATGCCATGAAGTCGCCATGGAGTCACCATGGAGTCGCCATGGAGTCACCATGGAGTCGCCATGGCAATGCCATGGAGTCGCCATGGACACGCCATGGAGTCGCCATGGACATGCCACGGAGTAGCCATGGACACGCCATGGAGTCACCATGGAGTCGCCATGGAGTCACCATGTAGTCGCCATGGACATGCCATGGAGTCTCCATGAACATGCCATGGAGTAGCCATGGACACGCCATGGAGTCACCATAGAGTCGCCATGGGGGGGTCGCCATGGACAAGCCATGGACATGCCGTGAAAGAGCCATGGACATGCCATGGAGTCGCCATGGAGTCACCATGGTGTCGCCATGGACATGCCATGGAGTCACCATGGTGTCACCATGCAGTCGCCATGGACATGCCATGGACGTGCCATGGAGTCGCCATGGACATGCCATGGAGTCGCCATGGGGTGGCCATGGACATGCCATGGAGTGGCCATGGAGTGGCCATGGGGTGGCCATGGAGTCGCCATGGAGTCGCCATGGAGTCGCCATGGCGAGGACCATGGTGTCAGGACAAACCTGTGCTGAAATAAGGTAGATAATGTAGATCATCGCAGTGCCAGTGCCAGTAGTAGCAACAGCAGCAGCAGCAGCAGCAGCAGCAACAACAACAACAACAACAACAACAACAACAACAACAACAACAACAACAACAACAACAACAACAACAACAACAACAACACCACCAACAAAGCAAGCAGGCAGCAGCAGTAGCAGCAGGAGGAAGCAGAGCCCGAGCTCTCCGACGAGGTCAAGCTCCGGGTCTACGGGCGCAACGACTTGAAGTCGCCCATGCTGTTGTTGCTGCCGGTGTCCTTCGTCAGAGTGACCAGCCGGGTGGAAGGGAAGAAAGATCCTGTACACGCGGAGTGGGGACGGTCTATTCCGGGAGGAGAAATGTAGCGACCACCAACGTACTGCTGTAGCCGCCCAGTACGGTACCTCCTCGTGCACTTGGACACGGACGGTCTCTTCTGGGCTCACAAAGGAGACGTTCCTTATGGCTCTCCAGGGTCTACCCGTGGATCCCAACACAACCAAGGTGAGCGTAGCCAACCATTAGTGGCATGGCAAAGAACACGAGTACATTACCTGTGTCTTTCGTTTCTGGTAGGAATCTAGGTGCACGGTCGTCGCGATGGTGTTGTCATCTAAACACCGATGTTGTGGTTTTAGTGGCAGGGATACCTGCACTCGTTTGCCTTCGCTGCCTTTGCACCAACTTGCCCGGCGACCGCCTTTCTGCTTGATGAGCCCTGCGCTGGCTGGTGTCGCCATCCAAACGGATGCTGCACATGTTTTCAACAACTGGGGTGTAGAAGCAGCGAATACCTTGTACTTGTACCAGTTCGCCAAGTTGGAATTGGTAGCAAACTAGTCTCGATAACACGCAGCCATGATGGCATGCCTACGTACTGGGGAAGCGTTTGTCGAAGAGCGCCATTCCGTTCTCCCGCTGCGCGAGCGCTCGCCTCAACGACGCATAACGGGACTAAGGCTACTTGATACTTTCGCCTCGGTTCTTCTGTACAAACAAAATGGTCGATTTCAAGTCCCCCGTCGCTTTGCCTCAGCGTTCCCTGAACCTGAGCACCTGGCGCCCAGTTTGAAATATAGCGAGAAAAGACGGTGGCCGGCCCAAGGTCTACCATCGATTATGTCGGTACTAGTGTACGTAACCGCAACGCTCATCGCCCCTCAAGTTTTACACACAAGAGTGCCTTCGTCCTTTTCCGCTCTCGTCCGCGCCCCTCTCCGTGAAACAGGCTTCGCCTACGCCCTCTCCGCGAAACATGTGCGCCTGTACAGCTTCAGCTACTCTCCGCGCATGAAGCTCTCTGTCACTGGGGAGCTCCGACCCAGCTAGTCGGGCGGTGGGGAGGGGTCAATATCACGAGGGAAAACACACTAGGTGCCTTCGTCCTGCACGCTAGGTCATCGGCGATACCCGTGTCATGAGGGGCCAGGCAAACATGCCGTATCCACTGCTGCAGGCCGGGGCGCAGTGCCCCGAACTGGCGCCCTACCTCCCACCTGCAGGGGATCGCAGTAGGCGGTGACGAGAGGTTGGATGCAGCCGCAGAGGCGAGCGTGCTAACCAGGAAGGAGGAGGGTGTGTTGAGGGAGGGAGGGGGGTGTACGCGAAGGCAAACACGGACGGAGTCCGCTGAACCTGCCACTTTTGAAGACTTAGCGTTACGGGGCTTACGTATCATCCGTAGGGAGGAATCTTACAAGCTACCGCTGGACGATGGTGTGGAGTACCCTGGTGAACACAACGATGTCGATCTTCCTCATACAGGGAACACCGCAAAGACAGCAGGTAAGTCGTTGGTCGTCCACTTGAGCTCAACGCTTGATGGCATGTGTGTAAACGTTCTACGGGTGTTTTATTGCGTTTGGTACAGTCTGACACTTCTGATGCAAGCGAACTATATTGTATAGCGCTTGCGTGTGATTGTGTTGATTGTACCCAGTAACACAACGCAAGATCCATCGTATGGTAGGAGTTCCACATGATTGATAGGAATTATTGTAGTGGGATATGGGACATCGGGATGTTTTATGAGCCGCTTGATGTCACTCGATACGTGGGCCGAGTCAGCTCGAGGTTTGGGCCGAGTCAGCTCGGCAGCTATGGGAATAATGCATACGAGAGTTTCTGTGTTACTGCTGTATTGAGCCACCACGACGCCTGCCTGTGCCAAATGCGTGTACACCTTTAGAGATCATTCAACAGATTGCAATTTGGTTTCACTGTCCAATACGCTAATGTGGCATGGACCGCATAATTTCCCAATCAACTTTCAGATAACACTGATGATGGAGGCGACGATGCTGCAGGTGGAGCCAAAGCAGGCAACGAGTAGGGAGGAATTAAAACTCGGCTGATTTTTTTTCGGGTGGATTCAGTACAATGGTATCTCATTTTTCAGTGTAGAGATATTACTGCTGTGCCTGGCTGTAATACGTACAAGAACAAACAGCGGTACGTACGAGTAGTACCAGGTACGAGTACTGCATGTACGACGTAGCGAGCAGCTGGTGTGTATAGTATTGCTGAGTGCTGCTGTGTGGTATTTTTTTTCGGGTGGATTCAGTACAGTAGTAGCTCATTTTTCAGTGTAGAGATATTATTACTGTTGTAACATTGCGTCGTAGGTTAAATCGTATATAGTTTGGGATCAATGAGGCCTCCTGCTGCGATCAGCCGGAGACGCTCACCCAGAGTTACTACTCCCGCGTTGATTGTATAGCAATCAACGCTGCACCTCGTCGCAGAGAGTAGGTACCCCGGTATAATAAACACTAACAAAACTGATGTCGTTGTCGACGGTACAACCTCGCTACCAACGATCGGCGGGCGGGATGGTCTGTTTTTTTCTAGCCTCTTTCTACTTTGTCGTGCTGTTGTAGAGCTGCGATATCGCTCACGGAGTGATACTCAATCACTGTCTCCCAGTAAAACAAGGAGGCAGGCTTTTCTGAAAAGGGGATCTGCCCTGCGGGCTTCGCCTCTTTTCTGTGTCAGATTACTGTTGTAACATTGCGTCGTAGGTTAAATCGTATATAGTTTGGGATCAATGAGGCCTCTCTGCTGCGGCATGAGATCACACACCCATACTTGTTGACCTTTCTCTTATCTCAATGACGTCGCTCGTTTGACTCTTATCCTTTCTGCGGGTTCTTTCTCTTCCTTATTGTCCCCAAACTTCTAGCCTAGCTGCATATGGGTTCTGCTACCGTTGGTTGTCCCGTGGGAAAGCCGTGTACAAGTTTTCGAACCCCTCCGACAGTGATATGGCGCTTAGGTAAGCCATTGGAGTGTGAGGCCCCCGGGAACGCGTCTAGTCGGTGTGGAGCCTTTCGGGGCGTGTCTTCGTGCGGTTCTTCCGGAACTAACGTACGCTCACTTCGTCCTCCTAGCCTCTCTGCTTTGTCGTGCTGTTGTAGAGCTGCGATATCGCTCACGGAGTGATACTCAATCACTGTCTCCCAGTACAACAAGGAGGCTTTTCTGAAAAGGGGATCTGCCCTGCGGGCTTCGCCTCTTTTCTGTGTCAGATTACTGCTGTGCCTGTTTGTAATACGTACAAGAACAAACAGCAGTACGTACGACGAGTAGTACCAGGTACGAGTACTGTATGTACGACGTAGCGAGCAGCTGGTGTGTATAGTATTGCTAAGTGCTGCCGTGTAGTACGTACTGCTGTACAGCAGTACTACTGTTGTAGTGTACATGTTACGGCGTTCCAGGTGCTTGGGTACGGAAAATACGGGGATGTGTCGTAGCTACCTATACTAGCTATGCGCGGAGGGCTTGGAGTATGAGTGGGGAACAAGTGGTGAGGCACTCCCCGCTGCACTCTAGTGGAAAGGCGACGATAGTCAACCGTCACCTAAGGTTTCCAAGATACTGATGGCGTTTAGACACGGGGTCAGTATCTGGAGGTCGGACTACAACCACGTGTCTACTCGATACGGCCCCGACGAACGAAAGATGAAGCATTGCTACACGTACCACCTCTGTGCCTATGTATCACACGAATTACACGCATTGCATGCTATCGCACAGTGTATGCTCGAATACCCCCTTTGTACTTGTCTGGATCTCGGAATGGATGCATTGCGAGAACATGGACATTCTACCCTCCCAATATGTGAGAACAGGAGACGGATACGTTGGATAGCGAGCAAGGAAGGACCTGTGTGAGCCGAACTGATCCTACAACGAACGCAGACTGGATTCAAGGTGAGTGGCATGGATTTAGACCCTGGGCCAGTCGTAAAATGGTGAACCCAACGAACGCAGACTGGATTCAAGGTGAGTGGCATGGATTTAGACCCTGGACCAGTCGTAAAATACAGTGTTGTAGATACGAGTCTGCTCAGACACACTAGAGTCAGAGAGGAATTGAGATTTCCCCCCCGTTGCCAGCTTTTAAATATCTCGACTTTGCATATCCATGCGGAACCGCTTGCTCGGCACGAAGTGTTTTTGCCGCACGTCTCAAAACTGAAACTGAGCCCGCCACCGGGACCTCGACTGGTGCATTTCTGACAGAGACTGAGAAATGAAGTTGCGAACTGAGTATCAGCAAATACAGTAGCGTTTCCTTCTTCCTGCAACACCTAGCATTGCCTTGATTCTGCACGTAGTATGTGTCAGATGTCAAAACACGAGCGAGCGCCATCAGATTGTTGTCGTAAATCTCACAAACTATCCTGAGGACTGAGACTATCCAGGGAACACCGAAAGCCACTGATTACATTTCTGAGACTGACTGTTGAGACTGAGAAATGAGGTTGCGAACTGAATATTTCAATTGGAATATTTCAGCACGCAGCAGCCCCTTCTTCCTGCAACCCTTGGCACTGCCTTTATTCTGCACGCAGGCGTCAGATATCGAAACACGAGCGACCGCCATCACATTGTCGTAAATAATAAGGATGGTACCAAATAACTGATGTACCAGGTATATGTCCTATCCGAAGCATGGGTGCCGGCGAATGCCGGCACCCATGCGGAGCCCTTGTATATATATAAATGTCCCAGTTGGTTGTCTTTGCCGCCAACCACTGCTGCACGTTGCAAATTGTTGGTCGTAATTATTAACTACATTCAACTCGTACATAACGCTCCTCAAGCGTCGTCATCGTTGCAGACTGCAGACCAATGGGGGATGACATCTTTTTTTGGTTGTCATCCCCCATTGCTGCAGACCAAGGCGCGGACTCCACTCGCCGTTGGTGCCCATCCACCCACCCACCCATCCACCCACCCCGCAACAAGAAACACACAAGGTACCGTGAGCCAAGCCGAGAGGAGAACATCTATCTACCTGGAGAGAACATCCCGTTTTGTTTACGCATGGAAGGAAGGGAGGGCTGTCACACCGTACCAACCAGCGCCTCCTCCTCTCCTCCTCCTCCTCCTCCTCCGCAAGCAACCCATCCGTCCATCCTCCGCTTTTCTCGACGAAGCCACTGACTGACAACCGGACAACGCTGTGAATCGCAAGCAACACGACCACGACCACCACGGATCACGGACCGCGCGCCGAGAAGCAGACTCAACAGGTGGGTGGAGATGCGCATTCGCATAGTATACGCTACGCTTTCTTTTCTCCGCAAAGACAACAAGCATGCGCATTTTGTCCTGTGCAAAACATGAACAACAGTACGGCAGTTAGTAGCAGCAGTAATTTTTTGTAGTACCGGGTAAGCTTCATCGTCCTGTTTGTTGTGGTCTTCGTATTATTAATAATACCTACCAGTACGATCTACAGCACACTCCTGCTGTTGTAGAGAGGCTAGGTATAAGAGGACAGGGTATCCCTAGCCAGGTCAGCCTATGGAACGGGTACTCGTTGGTACTCACGTGTGTTGTTTGCGTAGAGATAGAAGAAGAGCAGGTTTATTCCGTTTTCGCGTGATGAACGACTGAGAAGGCGGGATGGCACAAAGCCATCGGGAACCATCCCTGGTTCCCACCTAAGATACCGCCTTCCAAGTACTACCAATACGATTCTTATACCTGATACCAGGTATTCACAGGCGTTTCCACATCATGCCAGCAGTACCATAACACTAGCCCACCCTGATGAGCCGTATATGCAGAAATATGAGAAATTCGTGGAAACCCCGATTCCACGAACTAAAACATGAGTCGAAGATGCGGCTCCTCAAAACCCACTCCCACACCTCTGAACGGCAAGGCTACGAAGCCGAGCAAGGAACGTCAAAAAAGAAGAAACGTTGGAACCGAAATCCTGCAGTCATTGTACATGAACTGCCCTCCCGGCTCGAGAGCGGGGCTCGGTAGAACTGATAACACTGGAAAACTAGACACTTAAAAACTTCCCCGAAACCCGGCCCAAAACATTCAGAAAGCGCGTCCTGAGCCCCAAGTTAGTGGCTCGATTATCCAGACCCGCCCCGGCATTGAGCGGGGGGGGGTCGGCGGGACGAATTACGCTAAAACTACCCCCAAAACCGCCCCAGAAAAAATATCAGAAAGTGGTAGGCGATACTGAGAAGAAAAACAGTCCGAACCGAAAACTCGGAAAACGTCGCAAATACAAACTACAAAGAGGTTCCGCCCCAATCCCCTGAAACAACATGAGAAAAGAATCGAGCGCAGCGGCGACGCGAAAAATTCAGCTGTCCACTGCTGCGCCTCGTGATTCATCGACGTTACGCTGGACCCCCCGCGTAAACGCGCTAGCTAAATGTACTTGTAGACACCAAGAACCCCGTACAGCTCCTGTTGAAGTCGTGTAGCGCGCCGGAGAAAGAGGAAGCTTGATCGGTCCTGGGTCATYCAAAAATCGAACGAAGTAAACTCCGTCCGTTGGTGTAGTCGCATTTTCCCCAGCCACCACAGACCGTCGTCGCCCTTGTACCAGAAGTGGGCCCCGTTGGGGAGCACTGTGACACTGTACCGGCGAAGCCATTCGGCGTGCGGTACACAACCATAGCCGGGGGCCAGGAACCGTTCGCCGTTATTCCGAGAAAGCTCCCGTTGGGCAGCGCCAATCCTCATTCGACGGTACAGGCGGTTGGTTTGGCGGTGCTGGTTTGGGGTGCCGGCCCAGTATCGCAAAATTTCCCGGCGAGAGAGTCGGAGATCCATTTCCCGTTCCCAAGACGGGCGAGACAGTCCCGTCCAGTGCGTCTCGTACATCACCGCGATGACACCACCCCTGCCCCGAACCGACTGGTGTCCCGTAATTTTCTCCACTTCGAGACGTTGGAGAGGAGTGGAAACGTCGTCCTCGGTGACGTGGTAAGGGGGGGATTTCTTGGAGAAGTTGTTGAGGACGTATTGCGTCAGTCCTGCAGGCAAATACTTTGGCATGTCGCCGTGGTCGTGGGGGTTTGCACAGGGCTTGCAGCGCTGTACCGACACGCGCTTGCGAGCATCAGCGCCGGGAATGTCGGAGGGCAGGTCCAGATATAGGAGCTTAGCCCCGAGAGGGGATTTGTCTGGGGTGTCCGCGGAGGAGCAAGGGCCGACTGCAAGGACTTTGTAGGGCCCCGTCCAGTTCAGCGACAGCTTGGCCTTGAGGACCTTGGCGTCTGTGTCTGTCTTGGCCCCCTGACGAATGGTGGCTGCCGTATTGTACACCCACGGCCAGCCGCCAGTGATGAATTTGGGGACCGGACGCAAGGCGTCGGAGAGGGCGGAGTTGAGCCGGTTCACACGAGCAACCGTGAGGGCGTGGTGTTCGCGAACGATGTCGTACGCGCGCTGCTGGCGGTCCGTCGCCAAGTCGCAGTACGCGAGGTGGTCGCGGGCCAAACTCTGGTGGCCGGCGACGCCCGCGCGCTCAAAACTCGTGAGAGGAAGGCGAGGGAGCCGACCCATGTGGACCTCGTTGGGAGCCAAACCCGTGGCGGCGCTGACCGAATTGTTGTACGCAAATTCGACGTGGGGGAGCTTTTCATCCCAGTTGTTCTGGAGCTCGTTGACGACCATCGCCAACATCTGGACCATCGTGTGATTTGCTGTTCCACCCCACCGTTGCCGTTAGGGTGGTAGGAGCTCGTGGCGATTTTTCAAACTCCGAGAAGCTGATAGACGACGTGCGAAAGCTTCGAGCAGAACTGGAGGCCGTTGTCCGAGAGTATGCTGCGGGGGCATCCCCAGAGGGGGATATACTTGTTGATGAGGATGTTGGCCGTGCCCTCAGCGGTGAATTTGGCGGCGGTGACGGTGAACATGTCGGCGCGGCGACTGAAGCGGTCAGTGAAGAGCAAGGTGTAAGTGTTGCCTCAGGGCGTAGTCGGAAGGGGGCCGAAGTAGTCGACGCTGACAGCGATGCCGGGCCCTTCAGGCAGGGGCATCGATATGACGGGCCATCGGACCGTCAGCCGCGAGGTTTTGCGCGCTTGGCACTTCAAGCAGTGGCGTAGCCACCACCTGGTGCAGATGTTCATACCGATCCACCAGTAGAAACGTTCGAGCATACGCAGGGTGCGTGCGGTTCCCAGGTGGCAGGAAGCTGTGGAATGGCAGGCCTGCATGACCCAAGGGCGCATGAGCAGCGGCACATAAATGCGCAGGGGCTCGTCGTTCAACAAGCAGGCTGTTCGGCCCATCGAGCGCGTGGCGTCAGGCGCTAAGGGTGGAGAAGTCCGTCGAACAAGGAGGACAAGCCCGTCGTCGCTTGTGTGCAGTTGTCCTTTGTCAGCCAGTTCCTGTATCTCCGAGAAGGAGGGGCGTTGGTGTGAGGGAAAACAGGAAAAAACGTTGGCTGGCAAGGCGTCAGGCCGGCCGAGAATGATGTAGCGTACGGCGGCGTGACACGCGGGCTCAGCCTGTTGCTCCCGGGCCCAGTCGGCTTGCGAGTAGCGCGCTGCGGAATCACCGAACTGTAGTTTCGGCCGCTGTACTGAGGGCATCCAAGTCCGTCTCTGCGACGGACGGTATACCAGCGGGCGTCGGAAGTCTTAAAAGAGGAGTCCCTTCAGGCTCGGCGCAGTCGCGGTCGGACGGAATGGGTACCGTCGGGACAGGCGAGGCGGCCGGAGCGGGGGCCGTGATGACGGCCGAAGGCGGTCGTGGCCGAGGGGCTCGCGGCGGGGGGGTAGCCCGCCGGGCAACTGGTTGAGGGGCCCCGCAGGGCCCAAAACCATAGTCAACAGCAGGTGGCGCGGCGCCCGTGGCAGCGGCTGTTCTTCGACGCGTCCTGGTGGAAATGCGGCCCGAGGGCGGCAAAACCGTCAGAGGCCCCGGTTTTTCGGACGGCGGAGGGGCGGACGCGGCCGGATCTGTGATCGCGGCGGAATCAGCTCCCTGTAGAGTGCTCGTCGGGAGAGGAGCATGCTGGGCGAACGTTGTCACCTCAGCGAGGGCTTCTGCAGAGCCCGTGCCGCCCTGTAAGGGTACGGCA
>MEHQ01004360.1:0-14740 GCA_008828725.1 Saccharina japonica
GCTGCTGCTGCTGCCGCTGCTACTGCTGCTACTGCTGCTGCTGCTGCTGCTGCTGCCGCTGCTACTGCTGCTACTGCTGCTGCTGCTGCTGCTGCTGCTGCTGTGCTGTTGCTGCTGTGCTGCTGCTGCTGTTGCTGTTCGTTGCTGCGTGATGCTCTGCCTGCTGCTGCTGCTGCTGCTGCTGTTGCTTTGCTGCTGCTGCTGCTTGTTGTTGCTGTCCGCTGTTGCTGTTGTTGTTGCTGTACGTGCTGCTGCTGTTGTGTGGTTGCTGTTGATGGCTGTTGTGTTGCGTGCTGCTGTTGCTGTCTTTGCTTGCGTTGGCTGCTGTTGCTGTCTGCTGTTGCGTTGCTTTGTTGTGCTGTTGCTGTCGTGCTGTGCTGCTGCGCTGCTGCTCTGCTGCTACCGCTGTTGCTGTTGCAGCTGTTGCTCTTGCTTTCGTTGTTGTTGCTGCTGCTGTTGTTGCTGTGTTGTTGCTGTGTGCTGCTGCTGTTGTGTGCTGCTGCTGGTTGTTGGTGCTGTTGTTCTTTGTTGTTGCTGCTGTGTAGCTGCAGTGAAGCCTGCATAGCGTTCGGTGTTGGATTGCAAGGCGAGCGAATCGTAGTCGGCAAGAAAGTCGCTACTAGGAGAAATCAAATAAGGCAGGTTGCCAAGTCCGACGTAGTTCCCACGGGAAATATGGACACTAGTACGGAGACAGCAGTAGCGAGCGCTGGCCGGCCCGGCGCGCGCTAGCGGTATACCTGTTGCGTGCAACACACCTCTCACCTCCCCGACCCACGGCGAAAACCGGGGCCGAAACGTCCTAGGACGGCGCATCCACGAGGCCACACCAATCCAAGTAAGACACCACCGACAACAACTTCTACTGTACAACAAAAGCAATAATAACAACATATATACGACATCATCATTCCGTACTAAAATTGGGAAGTGGTCAAAAGGGGGTTCCCCCCCCCCCCCCCCCTCCTCGCCCGGTTTCGGTCAAAGAGTGGAGGCTAGGGAAAACACCCCAGAGGCAGGTGCCTGCGCGTGCCCCAGTCTGCTTCAATTTCAACTCTGACGCGCTGACAAGATGCCCGCAGCCCATGCCGAGCACGCGCAACTTTGTTTTCATTTTTTTTTTCCGGCGCGTTGTTTGGGCTAATAACGGCGCCGTGGCGCAGGAGGGTGCATAACGATCCTCCCTTGTGGGTACAGTTTGGGGGGGTATGTGTGTATGTAAGCCGCCGCGATTCGACTCAATTGATGTGTTACCCCTTTTTGACTAGGATTTCCCCCCATTTGCCCGAAAACATTCCCATACTTTTCACCATTTTCGATAGCTTCGAAGTTCCGCCGTGAATCTGTTTTGAGTTTCGAACAGACCCGAGAATTATGACTAAGGGTCCGCCGTGGGCCTGCCAGAATAGATCCGAGCAAGACCAAAAAAAGCTTGCGTCGTGCTTTGTATAATATAAACACTATTAAACCGTTACGTGCATGCTTCGTATGTACAACACCGACGAGCGCGGCGGTGGGTGCGTGGATTTTGGTAGAGCCAAACCAGGAAGAGCAGATTGAGGGCGCAGTAGTCTACAGTCAGAGGGTGTGGGCAGAACAACAGTGCGTTTTGAGAGGTTCAGAAACACGCTGAGGTAGATTGGCAGTCAGTGGTACAGGGGTCGTCATTTGAGAAAGAGACGTTTTTTCCAGGAAAATTCCAGATACGTTTTACATTTTTCGTAGAATCAGAAAAACACCGAACAGCCCAGAATGAAGATACGTATATACACCAAAGGCCTTTTGCCCCACCGATCGATTTGACGAAAGAGAAAATCTGCAAGATAACGCAAGGACATGCTGCCCCCCTCAATTCGATCTGGCGTCATATGAGCCCTTGTGGCCGGCACGCTGTCTTCCGATCTGCCGGCAAGGTGTGTCTCTCTGAACTGCAAAACACACAGCTAGTCGGTTGTCCAGCTTCGTTCACTAGGAACATTAATAGGGACAGAGGTAGGCTGAAACTGCCCCTAAACAAGGGCTGTGGGCCATTGCAAGACGTATAACAACACCGTAACGTTGGCTTTTTTATGTTTTAACGCGTGCAGCCTGCGGTTTGTGCGGCTATCTTGGCTCGTTACAGCCAGAAGCAAGTCTCAAAACGGCGCTTCGGTGAGTAGTATGTACAGCAAAACTCGAATTTTACAGCAGCAGCAGCGCGTGTTTCTACCGCTGTAACGAGCCAAGAGAAGCGCACACACCGCAGGCTGCAAGCGTTCAAATAAAAAAATCAGCTTGGTGCTAAGATAGGGGGGGTACCCACATTTTCACTACCGGGTTTTGGCCACTCGGACGAGTGGCTCCGAATCTAACTAAAAATTGGACCTAAACATATTTTGTTCGCGTTACGTAACAAAACCTCCAATGGCGGTGCATATACAACAACAACAAAAACAAAAACAAAAAGGTCATGAGTACAACGCAGTAAACCAGTCACTCGGCCGAGTGACTCTGTGCAGGTGAAAAACAAGCACCTATACATGACCCTCCTACCGTAGCACCAGTCGTCAACGTTACGATGTTGCTGTACGTCTTACGATGGTCGGCAGCCCTTGTTTGGGAGCGGTTGCAGCCTGCCCCTGGCCCTATTACCTTTCCTTGTGCACGCAGCTGGACAATCGACTTGCAGTGTTTTTTTGCAGTTCAGAGAGAAACGCCTTGCCGGCAGATCGGAGGACAGTGTGCCGGCCACAAGGGCTCAAATGACGCCGGCATTGAATAGAGGGGAGCACCATGTCCTTGAGTTACCGAACAAGCCTTTTCTTTCGTCATATTGATCGCTGGGATAACACGACTTTGGTGTATCTACGTATCTTCACTCTGGGCTGTTCAGTACTTTTGCGATTCTACGAGAAAAAAAAAAACGTTTCTGGAGTGTTCCTGGAAAAAACGAATATTTATGAAAGGAAGACCCCTGTGGTACGGAGAGAACACTGACGCTTCTAAAAGTGCATCACGGGAATCGTGTAGGTCGAGTGACTGCTCCGCCTAAAGTACAGTAGTATAGCAGTGCTATGAGTGCGGCAAAGGCAACACGAACGTACGTGATGTCTGCAGAGCTCACCCTCAAGCATATCGCGTAAACTGTTGCGCAATATCATGGATGGATGCCGTGTGGTAGATGATGCGTCTTGACAACAACAGCTGACTGGCCACTTCTTGTGGGAAACCAAGTGTACTGTAGAAGCAAATGAAAAATACAACTCAGCTGTGAGATCGGAAATTCCTCGAAATTTACGATACAAATTGCGCCTTTTTGGCTGACTTTTCCCAGGAAAACGTCCAAAACAGTCAAGATACTGGTCGTCGGGATGGGTCAGCGGAATCTCTCAAAGACCCGCCCTAAATACAGGACGGCCCGGCTAAAACAACCCTGCAGGTCATTGGTCTGGTTGGACGAGCCTCGGCTTTCAGCTGCCGTTTGTTTTTCGAAAAACGCTACCAAAACACCCTGTAAAGCCGAGCGACAGCCCCTGGCGACCACGAACCCCCAAAAGGGTTGGGCTTAGGGTTAGAGTTAAGGTTAGGGCTAGGTCTGGGGTCTAGTTAGTCTGGGCAGACGTGCAAGATTGAAATTGACCACTATCGATCTGCAGGAGGTTTCGCGGTCGACCCGTCCTGCATTTAGGGCGATCCTATCTCCGAGGGACTTCCTGAGGATTTGTTCGTTTCGAAAGCGGCACAGTACGAGTTAAAAAAATAAAATACGCGATTGACTCATTTAAGTTTGTTTGCGGGTGAAATCCCTGATGTTTCCCACGAAAAGCAGGTTCCATTTGGTACAACTGCGATAATAATTCACTCCATCCAGCGCGGAAATGGTTCAATCGGGTAAATCTCAACCTGCGCCGATTTTGAAGCGAAACAAACCCTATACAGGTATTTTGAGATATGCCGGACTCATCTAGACAAGTAGGAGACTGGTTCGGGCAGCTTATGTGCCAAAATCATCGACAGCAGTGCCACAACACGGGACCCGTGGTACTTGACACCTGGTATCTGGTTCCCACATGAAGTGGCCTGAATCAAAATACAAAGTCGCCTTGCACGCCTTCCATGGGCACAAGAACCATTTGATATTTACGAATTTCGAGTACTGCATCTGCATCCCTTCGCCCAAAAATAGATTAGATTGGAGATTTTCTGCTGCAAAGGGAGCCAAAATAAGCCGCGAGCCTTGCCTAAAATAATAGAAGATTATCACCGGTCGTCGCGTTCAGTACTGTATACCATTCCGTATCACTTGCAAACCGCATAGTACCAGGAACATATCCATAGTACAGGTCCACGCCACGGATGGACCTTACGGGCCATGTATGGGCTCCAGTCCGATTGTGCGATGAAATAAATGCGTCTTCTCGGTAAGCGCTCATCTTCTCGGGTACTACTCGTGTGTTAGCCCTAAGCTGTGGGCTGTTGATGATTTTCCCCAAACTTGGGGCACGTGCATCATTATCAGTGCCAGGTTTGGAAACAAACCACACGTCGGGAAGCTTACGAGCTAGCTCATCTATCGCCCATAGCTCGCCCTCGGCGAACCTGTATATAGAAGGGTTACCCTATGTTGCTCACGCCCAGAAAGTGTATGGTAGCTCATAAAACTCTTACAGACCACCCGAGGGAAATATTGCGCAGAAGAGCAAAAGTCATCAGACATCCAGTAGTACCAGTCATCAGTATTCAGTCATTGGCTCGCAACTTAGAAACCATTTAGGAGTACTCAGTACCACGCGGAATGGGTATCAGAAGCTGAAGTGAGGTATTACTTGCGAGTCCCACGAGTACCAAAAGCACGCGAGTACTGTACAAAAAGTACCAAAAGCTGAAATGACTGGTACTCACTGATACTGGGAACTCTGACGACCTTTCTTTGCAGAAAAGCTCTCTCCATACATACATGGTAGCTCACTCCCGCCAAACATGTGTAGACAATCTATCTAACATAGTAACCCACACCCCGCAAGCATTTTGATAGATCATGTAGGCCTTACGTATAGTTGTAAAGCTACCTCAAAATAAGCTATCTCGAGCTACGGTGAGTTGATGTGTTAAATGTGTGAATACTCAAACCCATCCCTGGGGTACGCGTGCACCTATGAATCGCGTGCCGAATCTCGAACCTATCCCAACCCCGAATTTTCGTTTGGCCGCCAGGTGACCAACGCTCACCTGGATTTTTTGGCGCGCCATCAGGAAGGTCCGCCTGTTCGCTACTACTGTAGCAGTGCGAGAATCCCAGCAGTGCGTGCCACGACGCAGCAAGTCCACACGTACGCCAACGAGGCGAGGCCCTGTTTTCGAACGAAGTAGGAATGCTGAAACTGAGTCGGTACAACTTGATCGCGCCCATCGCGCAATTTTTCTTTTGGGTAGGTACGAACAAAACAACAGCAAGTCATAGTATGCGGACGGCAACGCATGATGTGACGTGCTTGAGAGACGTAAGGAGTACATTAAACACAAGTGGAAGGTTGCTCTGCGACAGCCGCCCTGGGGTAGGATTATGAAGTCACCTATTTCCGCGGAGGAGCTATTGAGGTTAAAGTTACCCATCAAGGACACGGGCAATGAGGCGTTCTACGCGGAGGTGTTCGATTGGGAGGTTGGTGGCAAGGCAAGCGTCGAGAGTCACGTTGACATTATGAACCATTGGGGATGTGTACAAAAACTAAACGGTGACTTATGCGAGGCTCTTGGGGCAGAACGGACACTAGCAGCGTTCGCTTTGATGAAACTGCGGCTGCTCCGTGCGAGGCACATCATCCTCCGGAGATGTGCAAGTATGGTAACATCGCAGGACGACAATGCTTTGGTTTGGAAAAAACGCCTCTTCGTTGCGTGTTGCGTGATATTTCCGCTGTACAACAAGAATTGGCGTTGGTCCGTCTGTTTTTCTGTCCGTTGGTTCTTGGATCTGTCTGCCGGGACACGTTTACGTTTGACATCATGGCGAGAGCTGTGAGTGGTATGCTGATTCCGACAAGCCCGGGCTCTAGAAAAACGGGAGAGTAAGGGCGAGCTCTCTGCCTCGGTCCTGTCACGAGTTATCTCCTGATGTTTTTTTTTTCCTTCCAGATCTCCTGTATGTGTATCTACATCTACAACCCTTCAGGGTGGGCTAGTGTTGTAATGGTATCCACTCTGGTATATATGTGGAGGCGTTATATGTACCCCATAAAAAAGATACTTGTAGCCTCTTGCCCACATGCATGTTCAGAAGACATCGAGGCAAGACAATCAACTCAGCACCAACCATGTGTGAGTGATCCAGCGTTGCCAGAGAGGCAACATGCACTATTAATAGTATATACCTGGTACAGCAGCAGTAGTCGCGACCGTACTGTACGTCTATACTGCCACATCGTCTTAGGCAAAAAACAAGTCATTTTGCGATATTTGGGTATTAATAGTTTTATACTTTTTGCGGTCGGTGCTGTTCCTGCGCCCGACATAGTGTCTGCAGTCTGCGAGCAGTAAAACCAGTGGGTGTGACGAAAACGCGACAGGCGTCGTGCGCAAGAGATGGGGAGATCGAGCGAAGAGGCGTAGTACCCCCGTCTGTAATTCTCACAGGTATTGCTTATGGTCTAGAGCCTATCTATGTACATCGAAAATTACCCGGAGGTCGTATCAATCTACAGCAGCAGTAGTACAAGCACAGCAGCAACAGTATTTATGTGCGACGTACGACTATAGTACGTAGTACAGTAGTACGCAAGTCAGCATGGCACATGATACCCAAAATTCTTGCGAGCTTCGAAATCACGGAAACACAAACCACAATGCACAAGCCACAGGAGACAAGAGATACTAATACGAAAAAATACTGGTACGAGTATGCAACAATACGATACGAGTACGTAGCGGTTTCAACTTCCAACCAGTGTCCGAGTTGTCTAGATATGCCACCCGCGGAGAGGCAGGGAAAACAACACACCACGCATGCAACGAGGAGCTGAGTCGCAGTGATGGGTAGGGAGGCCAAAAGCGGTGATGCGTAGGACCATGCGCCCACGAGCAGCAACCGGGCCACCGTTAGACATTTCGTAGGCGCGCCGATGATAAATAATTGCGACTTCCATCTTTTTACCCGTTCCGCGTGGGTTGCAACCTGAACGACGGGTACACGGAGCCACGGTGTGCCTTATGGGCGCTACGTGCTCCGATCGTGCAATGAAGGAGACCCCCCTTCTGGGCTCTCTCCTTGGCAAGCGCTGTTCTCCTCGGTTGCTACGGGCTATGACATGAGCTGTGAGTTTTCCCAAGCGCAGGGCACGCGGGTCACCGGAGGGTCAGACGTGCTGTAGGTTGTACGTAAAAACAAGAACAACACCCGCGCGCAGACAGGTTGGGGGCGAATACGGACGGGCGAGTTGCGTCTCCTCCCTGGGTTGCACTCGACCACCAGATGACTAGCACTCACCAGCAGGTTTTTGCGCGTCTTGTGATCAGCGGTCGGGAGAGTGCGCCTGCTCCCTACGTAGTGCGAGGACTCAAGAGCAAGGGTGCGGTATGCTCTTCGCTGTTTGCTTTTCTCTCTCTCGCTGGGTTTTGGATCTTGGGGTTTCCACATGTTGTCGGAGGCTTTCTTTGCCTGTTGCACAGGGGCCACCAGAGTCGCGCGGGTTGATCGATTTTGTTGATCGCCTTGAACGATCAGCTTTAGTGGTCAGCTCTTTCTGTGGGTTGGGCTTCTCTTGTCGGCCACCAAGGAAGGTTTCGCTGCTATTGCTGCTGTCAGCCCGTTCGCTCGCATTTCGTTTCGATTTTGTTTCCGATTCATCCCTAGAGCTCGAACTACTATTAATATATACAACAACAGTTATTGCTGAGTTTACGCGTTGTTGTGGCGAAGGCTCGTAATGTCTGAGCGTGAGCGCATATGGCTGGTCAGGGGGAGGGGCGGGGGGGGGCGTCTGGCATGGCGCGAACGAAGTCGGACCAAACGTTACGGTAGCGTCTAGAGCTGAGACGTGAGCACAAGCGACGATGTCGCATCGAAGCGCTGCCCAGTCGTGCCCATTAATTCGTGTGTGTTTTTTTTTTTTTTTTGGTCAAATCTGGCTGTTTTTTTTTTTGTGACATTGATCCGTTCGCCGACCGGTATAATATCCCCATACAACTCACGCGGTTGACAGAAACATTAATATATTTCTACTGTAGTTCAATTGTGCTTTTATCGCAATCGAATGAGTATCATTCGCTTTGCTAGTCTCCAGTCTTACTAAAAAATAAGGACTAATGAAAGGGCCATTCATTGTAATTGAGCAAGTGTTGTCCGAAATTCGGGGAAAAAAATGTAAAAACGAATGTAACAAAGGGTTCACGTTCGAAGATATTGGAAAAACAAATGGAGAAATGGAAAAACAGAAAACGTAGTTATTGTCGGATCTACGAAACCCCAAATGTTTCAAAAGAGGAAAAATACACATGCTACGTTAGACGTGCACGATGTTTGGTCTGAGCTCCTCACTTAAGGAGCGTCATATTCCACCGAAATAAGGATTATGGAGGAAAACGGATGAGAAACCTCATGACCGAAGTATACTCTGAAACCGTATTCGTAACAAAAATGAAAGTCCGACGAATTTGGGTTAAGGAGGCCGATCGTTCAGAGAACGATTCGGCCAAAAGGTGCTACCTCTACTACCGTAGCACGTGTCAAACGAGGGAGCATTTCAATTAATTCAATTTAAAAAATAGTATAAAACGCGAGTCCCCGGGTAATGTGTAAGATATGCCGACGACGGGACGCGATAGGTCGTACGTGTAACATGCCTATACCTTAGCCATTTTTCTTAAAAAAAATTGCGGATATTCCCAAGGCAAACTAATAAGAGATACATGCGCCACAGCGCTGGCACTCTGCTGCTGTACGGTCACGCACGCCCAGTAAGACTGGGTGAGACACCCCTTGCAGGTTTGGCTATTAATAGTAAGCAACGTTGGTGTTTCTCACACTGTGAAGAATTAGGAACAGAATAGAAGCAGCATTTTATAATTCCCGAGGCCCGAAGTCAACTGACTGTGCCGGAAGTTAAAAACACCAGAAGCTAAAAACCCCGAAAACGAATACTAACCAGCCATGCAAGCCTATACCATTGCAGACACGCAAGACGTACGTAGGAATGCCGTGTTATGTACGCCGGCAGAAGAACGTGCATACTGTTACAAAACAGGAAATGCGCTCAGATGTTAATGATCGTGCTTAGTTCCCTGGAAACGTGATACGACCCGTTGTGATGGAACACAACCAACCGTGGGTGACAACAACACGTACTAATGCCGTGGGTGACAACAACACGTACTAATGCAGTGCGACAACGGAGTCTCAGGAAAGCCAACCAGAGGTGAGGCCACGCCGTACAAACCGGAAAGAGAAAATCAAGAATTAAACGTGCAACGCTACGAGCAAACGCCAAGGATTGCCACAACCAAAAAAACGAGGGAGAAGATAACACGCGAGACGGCAGATCGTAAACAGATACTAATCTCAAGCCATCATAGCGAATCCAAAAGGTAACGCCGAAGGTGCTACAACAAGTTAGAGAGAAGTACGTCCCCAATACCGTCGTATACATTGCAAAACAAGACTAAACTCACGACGTAGTTGTGTGAAGGAAACACCCGTCGTTCAGAAGACGGCTCAGCCAAAGAGTGCAATTTCTATCGTAGCACGCGTCTACAACTCCTTACGGACCTGCTACACGCACCAATTGCGTGAAACAAAACAAACGCCGAAGGGAAGTCTTCAAAGAAGGCAGACCCAAAGCCGAATAGAGTAGCAAAAAGACTGGAGTGTCCGTAAAAGCTTGCAGTCCAAGGCCGAGGAGAAGAACGAAGGCGGTGAATCGAAAGAAGCCTAGGTTGACCTGCAGAATCAGAGAAAAACATACCAGGTAGATCGGTGCGGAAGAAAAGGGAGAACAGAGCAGAGGTAAAAAGGGTGGACATAGCAACAGGTTAAAATAGCAAAAATATGAGAGAAAACGTGGTAGAATGGAGAACCGGCGCTCACTCAGGTTAACATGTGGGAAATATATTGGGGAACACACGGATCACATACATAATAGAGCAGGATAGATACATAGCATCAGTACAGGTCGGTACGGAAGAAAAGGGAGAACAGAGCTGATCGTACAGAGATGTAACAAGTCTTCAGTACAGTACGTATGTAGTGCCATGTTGCGTTATTAGACTCGATGTGAGGGTATGCGCCTGTCCGGCACATATCACATACAGTAGTGGATTTATTACTCGTACAAGTCTCATTCACCAAACATGTGCAGACAGTGCTGATCGTACAGAGATGTAACAAGTCTTCAGTACAGTACGTATGTAGTGTCATGTTGCGTTATTAGACTCGATGTGAGGGTATGCGCCTCTCCGGTATTATACTTTCACACATATCACATACAGTACAGGACACCCAATCAGGATCAAGAACTCTGGTCCAGACTGGATTTATTACTCGTACAAGTCTCATTCACCAAATATGTGCAGGTACTCGTAGGGCTGATCGTACAGAGATGTACGACACAAAGCCGTAAAATACTAAAACATGTAAGTACAGCTACGTATATACCTGGTATGATACCAGTACGTGAATAACAAAAACACAAGTACGACGAGCAGTCAGGGTTACAAGTTTCATTCACCAAACATGTTCAGATAGTGCTGATCGTACAGAGATGTACCACACAAAGCCGTAAATACTCAGACCTGTAGTACAGCTACGCGAATAACATAAACACACTGCTGCGCACCTGCTGTCGACCGCATGTTTTGCCATACGTTCCGCACGTAAACCTGCGCGGGTTAAAGGCATAGCACCCTCCGTTTCTGTGCTCGCAGACGTTGGAGTTGAACGCGCTGTCGTTGGTCGGTAACCAAGCGGCACCAGATCTGGGAGTTCGCCAGGATCCAACTCGCGTGTACCGCTAGATCCGAAGAATGAGCGCTTGCTTCGGGTATGACGGCGTCCGGTTACTCGAACCACGGCAGTCGGGACACCACTGGGTTCGGAAAAGACCCGCTCGCGCTGGAAATTGCGCTCTCCGGGGCCACTATCTCCGGGGACACCACTGCCTTCACAAGCTAGGGCCCGCCGCGTTGGGGTATTCTGATTTCATCAGGAGGGCTGCTCCTATACTGCTGTTGTTGGTGTTGTTGACCATGGCCGAATCAGGAGGGCTGCTCCTACTGCTGTTGTTGCTGTTGTTGACCATGGCCGAACTACGAACGGCGAGAAGTCCAAGGCACAAAGGCACACACACTGCGTACGGCAGATGCATACCGATTCAGAGTCGCCATTCACTGTTCGTTGCTGTTGCGAGCTGACGAGGCGTGGTACATGGCATGTGTCTCGTACATACCCGCAGCCAAAGATGTCGGGAGACAGGACTTTCAACCCTTGACAGACAGCAGGTTTGCCTTGACATGCCGTGACTGACACCAAACTACTAGGTTTTAGTGTGGTACACTCCCGCCCTACACCCTTGACAGCGCACGTTTTGCCATGCTTGACATGTCTCCCGACATCTTTGCCCGCAGCCGGCCATCACAACCCACCTTCCCCCTGTTAAAACTGCTTGATATATGTGGAACTCCTTGAGGTCTTTCAAGGCTCGGCGTGTGTTGCGTGTTGATCTGCTCGGTGCTTGCTGCTGTTCTCGGCGTGTCGCACACACCCCACCTCTGATGCTGATACTCCGCAGAGGCGCATGGTTTGTGCTAGGCTGTCGAGGCGTGCAGAAACTAGCGCGACGCTGCTGCCGTGCGCCAAGAACGGGCTTTGAGGGTCAAGCGGACGAGGGGGTACCCGGGGTCTGTTTTTGGGGGTCACTTATTCACTTGATTATCTCGACCACTTTTTGGGGGTCACTTATTCACTTGATTATCTCGACCACTTTTTTCACGGGAAATCTGTTACGAGTTTTGAATTTCCAAATGACCACTCCAGTCACAGACTGGAGAACCATACAAACTTTCCAGTGCCTTGTGTGACCGGCCCTCGTGTGCGAGCTTCTGTTAGATTCAGAATTGCACGAAATGGTATTGGCCGAAATCAATTGGAAATCGTGTCTATATATAAGCAATAATAATATCGTCTCGTCGACCCTGCGCCTGGTAGAATCAAGGGGAGTCGCCGGCCAGAACGTACTCGTACGTCAGTCAATCGCGAGAAAAAGGTATACAACGCGAGAACGGTTATCACGCAGCTTGCAAAGCCAAGTATCGAACGATCGGGATAACTCACAGCTGTCGTGTATTTTCTTTTTTCTGTATCAAATAGAAGAAACGTTCTGTCCTCGGTACTTATCATGGCTAAGCCACCAGCCACCAGTCGGGGTCGGAACTCCAAAGGTCCCATGGCCACCGACGTGTTGAGGCGGAACGTAGCAGTCAGAACCAACGACGTCGTGTGAACATAGGGGGGTCGCTGTTTTATGGGTCCATCGCGGGTTATGATTACTACCATGTATGGCCCCCCGTAATGGTCGGTTTAGCGGGAGTTCCAAAGGTCACGCTGGCGTTTGTGCACCCAACATCCCTCCTTATAGGGTCCTGTCAGCGACCTGGGGTAGGAGTCTCAAAAATATATTTGAGCTGGCCGTTCGCATATTCAACACACCACTACGTCTGTGTACACCGTCGCGCGATTGAATTGTTGGACCCGGGGCAGCAGAGTCGCGCTGATGTTCGTACATCACAACCCCGCGATCCGGATGAGAGGGTGGTAAAGAACGGCACTCAGGCGAGCTACAAGCAAGCAGACGCTCAAGAGCACAAAATCAGGCCCTCAGGAACCGGAACCCGTGCTCAGAGCCACAAGTAGATTTCCCGGCGCCAATGTTGGTGTTTTGTGGATAGTTTTTAAGTGGCTTTCTCGTGCCACCACTCTGCCCACCCCTCCCCCCTCCCTCCATACCAAGAACGCCTATCTAGCAAGCGAGGCTACACCGTTGGCTCAACCGCCTCGGCGACGACAGCATAGAAAGGGGGTTTGCGAATCCGACACCACTCCCCAACGAAACCTTTTCCACCGCTACGTACGTACTATCCCGCAACGGCAAAGAAAAAAAACGTCCGCGCAAAGCTCGGCACCCCACGCGCAAGCACCACGCGCGCGCAGTCAGACGCGCATCTTTGCCCGTAACCGCTGCTAAAACTCCGCGCAAAAGGGTCCGTCCCAGCGTTTACTTGGAAGCGCCCGCGAGTTCACGCGGGGCCGCCACCTCGGCGAGGCCGGTGTGCTTCAGCAGCGCCTCCGGGGTGGGATCCCTTCCCCTGAAATCGCGGAAGACCTTGGAAGGGTGGCGGCCGCCGCCCATGGACAGGACGGTGTCCTTGAAGCGCCTCCCCACCCTCGACACCGCCTCCTCGTCGTCGAGACCCGCCTCTTCGAACGCCGCGAAGGCGTCCGCCGACATCACCTCCGCGTACTTGTACGAGTAGTACCTGTTGTTGGAGGGGGGGCGGGTACGAGGAAAGCACGTCAGAGAAAGCCGAACACTGGCCCACGAACATAGATACAGGTGCTTGTATAATAGTCGTTTGTTTTTCTATTTTTGAGATACCGCACATTTAGTTTGGAGAGGGGTGTACATACTTATGTCGTGCATGGCCGTAGTCGTATGCGTTTGGAGGGGGGGGGGGGGGGGGGGGGGGGGGGGGGGGGGTAAGAGCCGTGACTGTATGTGCCGCCCGCCCAGTCAACAAAACGACACACACACATAACGCAAACAAGCGAAAACACTCATACGCAACCTGGCAGCTGCACAGCAAAGACTCGGAAAGTGCCGCCTGCGGCTCGCAACACTGTGGTAAAAAAAAAAACGTTGCCGATGATACTCAATCCCCAGTGTACATTCCGGCCAGACCGAAATCTGAATGGTTGAGTGCTGAAGCGCTAAAAATCCGAAACATCGTCAGGAAGCACAACGGCAACTAACTGTGATAAAATAGACGCGAGAAACGACGCCGCGTGAGTGTCAAAGTGATCATGCGTGCTGCTTTGGGTCGGTGCTTTTCACGTTGGGGTTGTCGCTGGCGCGTGATGTTGAAAATGGCAACACACGCCTACTGAAACGCCAGCATGTTGATGTTGAAAATGGCAACACACGCCTACTGAAAGGGCCAGCATGTGATGTTGGACCAGCAACACACGCCTACTGAAAGGCCAGCATGTGATGTTGAACCACCAACACACGCCTACTAAAAGGCCAGCAGAACGCGGCAACAACAGACACAAATGCAGAATCGCCAGTACTAAAAAAAACACACACAACAGCAGCACCAACACCATCGCCAACCTCAACACCAACCTACACCACCATCATCACCAATACCAACAACAGCACAAGAAACAACCATGAATCAACAAAAAGCAGCACCACCACTGCCAACACCAGTACCACCACCACTGCCAACAACAACAGCAACAACAACGTGCCCGCAAAGCTTACCCCGCGGCGTATCCCCCAGCAAAGATGTGCCCGAATGAACACAAGAAGCGGTCCTCGGGAAGGGGGGGCAGTACGGTGAACTGTTTCGCCACCCTGCGCTGGACGTCGAGCAACGTCTCGTCCCCAGCCGTAGGGTCGAAGCGGTGGTGCAACTCCATGTCCAGCTTTAGGCAAGATTCGATGCACAAGTCAGAAGTCGGAGGGGTGAGTGAGTGAGTGGGCGGGTGGGTGGG